>JAGFPH010008446.1:25920-39518 GCA_018207615.1 Philaenus spumarius
GTAGCCGTTTGATTCCAAAAGAGTACTGACGGTTGTAGCCGTTTGATCCCAAAAGAGTACTGACGGTTATAGCCGTTTGATCCCAAAAGAGTACTGACGGTTATAGCCATTTGATCCCAAAAGAGTACTGACGGTTATAGCCATTTGATTCCAAAAGAGTACTGACAGTTATAGCCGTTTGATCCCAAAAGAGTACTGACGGTTATAGTCGTTTGATTCCAAAAGAATACTGACGGTTATAGCCGTTTTATCCCAAAAGAGTACTGACGGTTATAGTCGTTTGATTCCAAAAGAATACTGACGGTTATAGCCGTTTGATCCCAAAAGAGTACTGATGGTTATAGCCATTTAATTCCAAAAGAGTAATGACGGATACAGCTGTTTGATTCCAAAAGAGTACTGACGGTTATAGCCGTTATATTTCAAAAGAGTATTGACGGTTATAGCCGTTTGATTTCAAAAGAGTAATGACGGTTACAGCCGTTTGATTCCAAAACAGTAATGACGGTTATAGCCGTTTGATTTCAAAAGAATACTGACGGTTATATCCGTTTGATTCCAAAAGAGTACTGACGGTTATAGCAGTTTGATCCCAAAAGAGTACTGACGGTTATAGCCGTTTGATCCCAAAAGAGTACTGACGGTTATAGCCGTTTGATTCCAAAAGACTACTGACGGTTATAGCCGTTTGATTCCAAAAGAGTACTGACGGTTATAGCAGTTTGATTCTAAAAGAGTACTGACGGTTATAGCCGTTTGATTCCAAAAGAGTACTGACGGTTATAGCCGTTTGATTCCAAAAGAGTACTGACGGTTATAGCCGTTTGATCCCAAAATTGTACTGACGGTTATAGCCGTTTGATTCCAAAAGAGTACTGACAGTTATAGCCGTTTGATCCCAAAATTGTACTGACGATTATAGCCGTTTGATTCAAGAGTACTGACGGTTATAGCCCATTTGATTCCAAAAGAGTAATGACGGTTTTAACCATCCCCATCAGGCTTGTTCAAATAATCAATATTACGGGTGTTTATGTTCTCCAATGGTGTTCTTCCGCACTATTTCGACTGTGGAACGTTCAAAGTAATATACCTCATTAGACAAATATTGGAAACGCACGCTTGTCATTTCCCGCGACCTCTACCGGCTAGAGAAAATAGCCGAAGAAAAATAAAACGCTGTTTTGTGTGCTCAAATACAACACGAAGGGAGCGTAAAAGAAAAGCAAGTGCTTGTGAGTGTACTAAATGTGAAATAGCAATTTGCTGGTACCCATGTTTTGAAAATTTTCTCACTATACAAAAATTTAAAAAAAAACATTATGTTTAGTTTTAACTCCTAGAAGGTAAAAATATGCATTATTTTGGTATTTTATAACGTTTCAATACTTTGTGAAAAGATAAAAACTCCCTGGTGTCCATTAATGATAATTTTGCATATTCTTATAGACCCTACTAAGGTTGACGGTTATAGCCATCAGTACTCCTCAACAGGTTAAGCTTTAAAATTTGTAATAATTTAATTTAATAATTATTTAAAGTATAACCTTTGGTTGTCGCCATTTCAAATATTGATTATAATAAATAATTATTGTGAGACCTACCATCTTCAATATTCTACTTTCCACTGTTGTGTTGTAATGTACTGTGATTGTATGTTTGTGTTTTAGAAATTGAGAAAGGGTTATCTTGCCATGAAACTTGAGAATGGCTGAATAGCCGAAACGTCCATCGTACAACGGTAAAAATTAGAATACTGGGGACGGTAAGTCACAATAATTATTTATTATTTAAAGCTATAAATATTTAATTAAAAAAACATAGTACTACGGATTTGGTCAGATAGAATGAGGATTTTATTGTCTGTACACATGACTCTCACAGGCGCGGATCCAACTCCGAAAAAAAGTTACGTGTCTTGTTATTGAGACATAGTTTTGAACTAATATGAAACGAACTTCAAAACTAACATCTTTCTATAAAAAAAAAAACAAAAAAAACAGAAGACATCAATCCCTTTTTATTCTGACACAGTTGTACACGTAGGCCCACACATATATATATATAGGCGATAGGCCTATATGTACGTCAAATTAAGCACGAGTTTTATTTTTAATGTTTTGTCCAAATAAAAAATCCTTTTGTTAGTTCAACATTTAACTTTACGTAATTCTAAATTAAAACTATTAAAAAGTTAATAATGAACAATGAAGGATAGTAATAAATAAAATATTATATTGTAGGCGTGTAGGCCTACCCAGGTTGTAATTTGTGAATAAAATTGAAATCCGAAATAGATTTGTTGAATTTCATTAAAGTCAAAAGTATTGTATGGTGAACAAATATTGTTTTCACTCGCAATATGGTTATAGGCCTAGTTACAATGTCACATCATCTGACTTCTCTTCTCGTTTCGGGGCTTTATGTCCCGAAATCAGAACTTCACTCATTAGAGGTCGACGCAAAAAGTAATATTGTTTCGTAAAAAGTGTAATATTTTTGACATATTTAATACAAGTGAGAGTAAGATCTCAAGCAAACAATCAAAATTGTGCTGTACGAAAGCCGATGCCAAACCAAAGTTTTTAGACATCAGTAAATACAAAAATGAAGAATTTAACTAATAAAACAATGTTGACAACCAAAATATTTCCATTCAAATTCAATGTTTTGCGTTAACATTTTTTGTATATCGTGGAAACCCCCCCCCCCCAAAATACCAATTATTTCGCATACCTGGGAAGTATTGCCCCCTTCCAGATGAGGTCCTGGATCCGCCACTGGACTCTCACAACCCTCACATAAATCTACTCAGGTCATTAATAATCAGTGTAAACAAAATTCGACTCGTCTTGAAGCACCAGTGCTTTTCTATTAAATATCATATTTTATCACTTTATTTAAAAGCAAATTTTAATTCATATAAACAAATGTTTTGCTATACCAATGAAAATGTAATGCACTTTTCTTTCTTCTCAATTGCTGTGAAAATTAATTGTTTAAACTAAAATCTACTGTAATTCCCTTCAAAACTCGTACTTTCCGTAGATTCATAGTACATGAACTTATAACTCTAAATATGATTTAATTTCTGCAACACTTACTTTTGCACCAAGGGTTGAATAGAATATAAATGTCCCATTTGTAGGTGAAGTTAAGGGCTCCGTCGTTCTTCAGTTTTGTATCAATGTCCATCTTCCATTTCCCAATAACGCACGAAGCGGCAGGAGTTATCTGATTGTAAACATAAGTTAAACATGATTTAAATAATTAATTGTTTTAAACAATTTTGTAAACATTTTAGATTTCACCAAAACCAAAATCTCGACTGACGCAATGCACACAGAGTACGTTTTCTATAGACCCTAAAGGAACAGTAACCCTGTAAACAGTAACCCTCGGAACCTGAAAAGACTGGGAAGGAAACTTCACACCAGGATCAAACCAGCAGATGCCAAAGGAACTCTAGTCTAGTACACAGAAGGATCTTTGATGAGCAGCAATTCTGGCTATGGTGTATAAAGTGCATCACCAAGGACAAACATCAGTGCGATTCTTGGGACGCACTGCACAGTCTTGCAAGAAGAAATCTTAGCAATCACTGCTTGCGCCCATTTAGGATTGTCAAAAGGATACAGGAATAGACATATCTTAATACTCTCTGATAGTCAAGCAGCACTTTAAGTGCTGGACTCAGTACAAGTCACATCCAGACTGATGAAGGAATGCCTCTCAACACCAATCAGACTTTCCACATTAAATATGGTGGAATTGAGATAGGTGCCAGGACACCAGGGCATTCCAGGAAATGAGATGACAGATGCTCAGAATGCAAAGAAAGGAGCATCTACACCATTCATGGGGCCACAACCAATGTGCTGCATGGGGCCAAGAGCGCAATAAAAACGTGGGCCAGGGAAGAGCAACGTCAGAGATGGTGTAGAGATTACCCGGGCACATGCAGAGTAAACGATTGATCAAGAGACCAAATGTTAAACTTACCAAATCAATAATCAAGTTAAACCGACCACAGCTCAAAAGAGCCGAAGGACTCATTACTGCACATGGTCAGTTCAGGAAACACCTAGCAACAGTGGGAATCCTTGAAGTCGACCAGTGCTGTCGGCTTTGTGATCAGGAATAAGAGTCAGTAAGACAGGTCATATTTGAGTGCGAGATCCTAGAGCGAAGAAGGAGGGGGCTCTTTGTGATCAGAGTGATCACTGGAGGCACACTAAACCAAAGGTTGACATGTAAGGAAACCTTCTCCAAGTCCATCCCAGAAAAATCTAATCTAAAACCAAAATTTCAGGTAAGTGGACTGTTTGGACTAAGTGATTTATTCAGTTAAAAGATTTAGAAAAATTTCAATGATTTAAAATTCAAATTTTAAAACAACATTACAAATTTAATTTGTAATTCATTTTTCTTTTGAACTTTTTTGTTCCTTCTACATACTTGTGAAATCAGTGAATCAAGTAAAAATCTGATAGTGAAACTATGTATATACGTTTTCCACAAAGGCTCTTTCCCACCCCGTACTTTAAGTATTTATTTAAATTTACAAAAACATAATTAGTTTCACTTTAATGAAAGGCTAGTGATGGAGGTTATTCTAAATTTTAATTTTCAGACATTCAATTAAAATGTAAAACATTGTATCCCACGTACCAGAATTGAAATAACATTTTCCGAAGACCTTTCAAGCACGGCCGTCCATCCTTCCTCGCCTTCAGGGGCTTTAGCCAATAAAGGCACAGCGACCAGAGTGCCCATTCCATAGTTTGGTTTCTCCTCGTCTAAAACACAAAACAGTAATTTAAATCCAGACAAAATATTTTGTTAGTGCAGTGCGAAACGCTTGTTTATTAGTAAATAAATCAACTTGTTCGGTTGTAATTTCTGGATCATTGACAAGTGGAGTTACAGTTTGTTGTTAGAATGAGTTGGAAATAGATTTCAAAATAAACAGACTCTACTAAATAGATTGCTACTCAAACTTTTATGTTTTTGAATTGTTTGTTACATCCATCAATGTGGTTTGTTTTCTGAGCGAAATGTTGTATAAATGTTTTTATAATATGTGTTTAGTAATCTTAAAACAAGTTCATGTTAACAATTGAATGTGAAAAGTAATGCCTAAGATAGTTACATGAAGTCACTCTTCGACTTTGTACATTTTACTTTCCAGTTTCCACCAACTTTCACAGCCTTTGTCTTGCCACAAAGGAATGGAGAGTGAACAGTGAACAATTTGAATTGTGATTTTTATAATTATATTCCTCCAATGTTAAAAAAAAACAGATTACTGTTGATTCAACAATAAGTTTGTGGTTTATTGGTTTATAAAATTCACGTACATAATTAATTACTGAAACTATTTTAATAGACCTAAAGTGTTACGGGCTGTCTTCTAAGAATGTTAGGCTACATGGTCTGTGTTTCATTAAGATTTTTTTTTTAAATGGGTTGAGCATTGAATGAAAACATTGTTTTGTCAAAAATTATTAGGCATTTTTATGCTTCAATGGAAGAAATGCAGGCAATGAAGCGAACTAAACAATGGTCAGCGACAGGATATTTGTATTCTTGTTTGAATTTAACAAATTCGAGAAAAAATTGTGTTAGTTATGTACGATAGTTAAGCCATTGAAGCTAAATTACCATATAAAAAATATGATTTTAATGTGTAAAAATGTAGAAAATATGGGGGTTGACTCCCGCCTTATAAGAGTTAATAAAACAGCTGTTCGAATCAAAGGCTTAGCAACACATGTTTGAAGAATACATTTACCATACCAACCACATTTTTAACAACATTTTTTATTACCATAGCAACCGACTTAGCAAATTTAGCATTATCAGTTAATATTCTTCACAACCAACAGCTTTTTTATATTAAGTATGTTAACAAAATCAAAGTAAACACAAACAAAATGTCAACGAAAAGGCTTAGCCTACTGTATTATAATTCAAACATCTGTTGTTACATATTTAAAATTAAATAACTGATTTGTATAAAAAATGTAACACAATTTTAGGTTAGGCCTATATTGAACCAACACATTCATGTTTCTTGAAAACATTCACATTTATTACCATAGCAATCAACTAAGGTTGTTATTACCATTTAGAATCAGTTAATAATTTTATTATTATTCACAATAACCAACAGTTTTTTTTAGGTTAGGTAAAAGCAAAACACAAACAAAAAAAGAAGGCTTACTGTATTTTAATTTAAACACCTGATTTTACATATTAATATTGTTTCCTTTAGTTGGCATATCAAAATTTGTTGATGATTTAAAAATATATTAATGATGAAAATACAACGTAGGTAAGCTGTTATTCCAATTATCAGGGATGGTGCATGTCTATTTCGATCTCTGTCTTAAATTATTATGTATAGGTCACCGTTACTCCTATCCTGATCCAAGTGCCTCTATTCTACTCAATCGTAATTTTCACGAAAATATCAGAATATATACAACAATCTGTTTGTATTTGCTTCGCCACGGGGTTGGTGAACGAGAAGGGGTTGGAGCTGGAGCCGCCTAGTTATTATATATATATCCCTGTAATTTATACTCAGTTTTACAGTAAATACATATTACAACAGATGATCAAAATTTAGTAAGTGTAGGCCTAATCGATTAAACAGGTACGTAGCAACACATTAAATAAAAAAGAGTGCAATCTGTTTAACAGACATGATTAAAACCTTAATTTAAAAAACAATGTAGGCTTACATGCACCATTTTAGTTCCAGTAGTATCCTTGATTATAATATGATAAGAAGTACAGTATATTAGGCCATGAGTCATACCAATAATAGTAATCTATTTACATAAAACTTTCTTGTTCAATACATTGACCTTGGACTTTATTTATATAGGCCTACATCACAACATCACATATGCAACATTGCTAAATTGCATGAGTAGGTTTTTGCTATCAACAGCAGTACAACACACTAGAACTATGCTCTTGATTTTTGCTTCCACTGTTTCAAATAATCTAGTATAGGCCTAGCTGATAATGTAAACTAAAAGGGTTATGAATGCATGACTATTGTTTTTGTCTACAGTTTAAAACAGCTGGCAACAGCCTATTTGCCCTTTATCATTGTAGCCTACCAACACCTATAAAAGCGAGTGTGGAGTAACATTTAGACCCTAATATAACAGCTGATTTCACCCATCATCTGTAAATCCAATGTTATAGTTTGAGGTTATGTTTACAACTTCAATCGTTATAACTTCTTGTGAAGTTTATTTTTTTTAATATGAGTTATAGAACTAATGTATGTCATAATAATTATATGTTACAATATTTGCTTTGAGGTTATAAAGAGAATATAAAAACAACCTTTTATCATAAAAAATATTCGTTTATACAAATTTAAAGAAGAAATACCTATTCATATTTAAAAAATAAAAATGACACTATTCTCACTTACATAGGTTTATTTATGAAACATGTTTCAACGACAAAGTCGTCATCCTCAGTGATATATGAGCTACAACTGACAGTTATAATTGTAAAAATTTCCAGAAAAAGTATCAAATTTGGAAAAACTAAACATCCTCTTTTGTATGGACTCAAGACAATAGTTCACAAAAACAGCTATTCGTATAAAATGTTTAGCAACACGTCATGTTGGTTTACATTCATTTCCATAGCAACTTTACTTAGCATTTATAATCAGTTTATCTCATATATTAAAAAAATTCTGTTTTTCTTTTCCGAGTCCGTTCGGCTCTTCTACCCGACCGATTTTCATAATTGAGGTCTTAAATTAAAGGTATGCACGCCCAGATTTGCCATCAAGCATTACAAATCATGTATCTTTCGCCTTACAAACGTTATAATCAAATGCAAATTTTTGCTGTGTATTCCTTATGGGGGTTTTTTTTTTTGGTTCTTTGTCCACTTTGCGTTCGTATACCGTCCATCCGATTGCTTTGAAATTTTGCATAGTAACACAGGTTAACCCTGGGAAGGTTTTCGGCCATTTACCGAAGTCCTAGGACATTAGGGCTACGCCCCAGTGGCCCTCAAAGTTTCAATGTTAATCTTATGGAAGAAAGATTTCTATTGATTTTATCAGGGACACAAAAACAGCTGTTCGTATGAAAAGCTTAAAACAGCTGATTTTGATCAACAACTGATTTGGATCAAATCAGTATCAAATGTAGTATTACCTTTTTGAGGTTACATTGACAAACTAAAAACAAACACAAACAAAAATCAACGAAAAATGCTAACTATATTTTAATTCAATTCAAACATTGGTTGTTACAAACCTATTATATATAAAACAGCTAATTTGGATCAAAAACTGAACATAATCATTCACAGATATGTCAAGTCTTATATATTATCATCCGTTCAGCCGCTATTCACCCGAGAAGGAACTCCGGTATACAATCCTTCAAATTTCCCATGTTAATCTTATGGAGATAATGTTTAATGAGTTTGAGTCAGCTGCCAAATAAAACAGCTAATTTATGCTCGGTCACCTATGTACAAACGAGCAAAAGATTAACGAGATTCTTTATCGAATTTTCCACCTGCGAGCGAAGCGAAGCAGCCATCTGAGGCCGAAGGCCGAGGCGGGGTTGGGACGCGGAGCGTCCAGGGGCTGAGCCCCTAGTTATCTTTTAAAATCAATAGATTTTGTAGGTTAGATTGACCAACTTAAAGCAAACAAAAACAAAAATCAACTAAAAATGCTTACTATATTTTAATTAAATTCAAACACTTGTTGTTACATAATGTACCGTATATAAAACATCTGAGTTGATAAAAAAAAAAAAACTGAACATGTAGCCACGATGGCCGTGGTTGTTAAGGCGTCAATGCTTTATCAATCGTCATGGCAACCATCAATGGAAAAGTTCCGGGTTCAATTCCCATTGACCCCGAATAATTTTCTAAATGGTTTCTTAACAGACATCATTGGCTGTGGTTCGGATTCCACGCAAAACTGTAGGTCCCGTCTTCATTAGCCTTAAGTGCAAAACAGCAGGACGTTAAACACAAAAAAACTGAACATGATTTTAGGTTAGGCCTACAATGTAACCAAAACAAGTTTATTTGCTTTTTTACAATTCTTCACAACTATCAGTTTTTTTAGAGTAGGTAAAAGCAAACAAAAGGTTTACTGTATTATCTATAAAGGTTTAGGCCTACCAATTATAAATCTAAATGTGTGTAGTATATTCTTAAGTGGCATAAAACCATTTTGCAATTCGATTACTTAAGTCAATGAAATTAAATGGAATAACTATCATTTAAATTAAATCAAGCAATAGCGAAGCATTGCATTAAAACTTATGTACACATTTAACGTACGTTTTTTGCACTCTAACGTACGTTTTTAAGTCCGTTTTGGTCCAAATGTTGTGCACACGTCCAGTGGCGGCTCGTGCTATAGGTTCCCCAAGCAAATTGCGTTAATAACATAATATTTTAAGAACTATAAATATTTAGTACTTGGTTTCATAAATCTAACAATATCGAGTGAAAAGTTGTTAAAATACGACAGAGAGTTAAAACGCGCAGCTCTACTACGTCGTTTTTAGCAGCTTTGTTCAATTTAAAGAATGAACCTCCTGGCCTAGGCGAGGGGGTAGAGGGAAACAGTGGGGGAATAGCAGTGTTAACATACTTTTTCGCTGCAATCCAAATGCAGCGACTCCCGACACCTTCCGAAGATAGCCGAAGCAGAAGTACTCAACTAACAGTGATGTACAACAAATCTTAAGGTGGGATTCCTATGCTACGACTGTAACTGCTGCAGCCGCGCGGCTCCAGACGTACTGGACTCCTTATAATGGAAGTAAATGGAACCCATTCCTAAGGAGCGTCTAGCGCCGCGCGACTGCAGCGACCCCGGTGAGGCGGCTTGAGCCGTACGACTCAACTGCTGACATGAGCAGTATAGTCGTAACAGTCGTGGCGGCTGGAATGTTTTTTTAATGTGTTAAAGTATTTTGTGTCTTTTAAACATGGATGATTCTAAACTCAATGAGCTTGTGCGAGAACACCAGTCTATTTATAACCCTAAACACCCAAAATACAAAGATTAGGGTATTCTCTGAATTAGAATATTCTGAAATCCTTCTTCTCGCCTTACTTGGTACAATAGATTAGGATCGGCTTTTTGAAGATGGGCCAGTAATAACAACTCTTCTTCCTCCTCTTCCTCAAGTAGAAGATACGCAGCCAAAAATGATCTATCTGCCATGACGTTCTAAATGTAACTGTACTAGTCGCGCCATAAGAATTTAACCAAGCGACTCGGATCGTACGGCTCTGATCGGGCGGCTGGAGCCGCGCGGCTGTAGCCGTTACAGTCGTAGCATAGGAATCCTACCTTTAGGCCTAATTCCTTTGCGTAACTTAGTTGGTGTTTGTTTACTTTTTAGTTAATATGTTATGTCAGTTGTGCATTGTATGAAGTTCATGGGTTTGTGTTTGTGTAGACATATTAATAATTAATATTATTACAGTTCAGTGTTCAGTGTTGTTATTAGCGTTGTGTTAAAATAAAGTTTTTACAATGAACACCGTTACATATTTGCTAAGTTGTAACTTTTCTTCTTTACCTCTTGAATAAAAGTGTGCTATTAAAGCGTTAGGCAGACCAACGCCGACCTTGAACATTCAACAACAACAAAATTCTAGAGGTAAAGACTATACTCGTACATTTAAAACACAGATGTATGGGAGAAATTCATGGATTTGTGGATGTGAAGATAAAAATAGATTCTTTTGCTTTCCGTGTCTTCTGTTTTATAAAGGGAAGGACACAACATGGACAGGTACTGGAATATCAGACTTAAGCCACCTTACTCAAAAAATCAAAAAGCACGAAACATCCTTGTCCCATAAGAATGCCTGTTTAGATTTATCTATCTTAGGACGTACTGAAATAAGACAACAACTCAGTGAAGCTTTTAGGCTTAATGTTGAGAAAAATAACGATCAAGTTAGAAAAAATCGGTATGTCCTTTCAAAAATAATTGATTGCATTCGGTTTTGCGGTGAATTTGAATTAGCTTTGCGTGGCCATAACGAAAATGATAACTCCAAAAATCCTGGAATTTTTAAAGGATTAGTGAACTTTTCAGCTACGTTAGACAATATTTTAAAATCACACCTGGAAATTTCAACTGTTTTTAAAGGCACGTCCAAGGAGATCCAAAATGATTTATTAGAGTGTATGCTGCATGTGTGCCGTAAAAATGTTCTTGAAGAAATTCGTTCTGCAGATTTTGTCTCAGTAATAGCTGATGAAACAACAGATGTGTCAGCTAAAGCTCAAATGGTTGTAGTGTTTCGGTACATTGTCAAAAGTGGAATGCCTGTCGAGAGATTTTGGACATTTCTCAACCCTAAACACCATGATGCTGAAACATTGTTTACATGCATTAAGAATGTTCTTCTTGAAGTACTTGGAGAAGAAAAAAACAAACTTATTTCTCAAAGCTACGACGGGACAAATGTAATGAGTGGCCAGTTTACAGGCGTTCAGACTCGTGTGAAGGAGGAATATCCAAATGCACATTTTGTGCATTGTTATGCTCACCAACTGAACTTGATTATGGTTCAAGCTACAAGCCAAAACAAAGAGGCAAGAATATTTTTTGCAAATCTCCAAGAGGTGTGTACGTTTTTTAGTCAGTCTTCACAACGAACTGATGTTTTGGATGAAATAGTTGGAAAAAGGCTTCCTTCTGGTTCTTCAACAAGATGGAATTATAATCTGAGATCAGTTCTAACAGTTCATCAAAATATTCAGCCTTTGATAGAGTGCTTTAAAAAAATAGAAGAAACGACTACTCAGACTTCTACTATGAACAAAGCTCAAGGACTTAAATTGAAATTGCAGCAGCCCGAATTTCAATACTGGCTCGAATTCTTTTCCAGAATAATGCCTCATGTAGATATTTTGTATAGCTCATTGCAAAAAAAAAATATTAACCCTGTCTGGGCAAAGAAAGTGATCTCCTCTTTTACTGTAGAAATCAAAAAGGTAAGAGACAATGTGGATAGTTTAGTCTTTGAAGATGAATCACCAGAACCTAGGCCAAAGAGGAATAGAGTAGAAAACTGGGGCACATTAAGAAATGCAGCTGCTAAGGAAGTTTGTGATGCCATAATAGTACAGGCAGCGCATAGGTTTGAATTCACTGGTCATCTAGTTGCAGCCAACTTGTTTGATAGCGCCAAAATATCTGATTATAGAAAACAATTTCCTGAAGATGTTTTAAATATTACCATGCAATCGTTTGATTTTCTTGATAAAAATAAGCTTAGAAGTGAGCTTCAGCTAATCTACAACAGAGAAGATTTCAAAGATTTTAAGAAAGTCACTTATTTGTTGGCTTTCCTTCTTGAAAACCACTTAGAAGAATGCTTTAGTGAAACAATAAAACTGTTGAAAGCACTAATAACAATACCAATGACAACAGCAGAAGCAGAACGTTGTTTTTCAAGCCTCAAAAGAATTAAAAACTTCCTACGAAGCACAATGGATGAAGATCGGCTCACAGCACTCGCCATGATGTCTATCGAAAAAGAGATGACTCGGGAAATTGCGGATTTTAATGAAAAAGTTATTGAGCATTTTGCTTCTAAAAAGGAACGAAGACTGGACTTTTTGTTTAAGCACACAACCACAGCATGAACTGTTTAATGATATTATTAAGACTAAATAGGTTGTGGAACTGTTTTTTCTCTTCGGTAATTTATGTTTAGTGTTGTATTTCTTTTAAAATGTTAAACTTGAATATGTTTGTATGGAAATGAGAGAGAGTGTGTATGGATTATTATGGTATGTGAGTGCTTTTTATTTTACGTATGTGTAAATATAACAAATTTATATTTATGTTATAGATGCAAATCCTTAGGCCTAATTATCATAGAACAAATTATTTCCATAAATTATAATATTTGTAATACATTTTTAATTTAATTAATTAATAGTTTACATGATATCTTGACCTCTGTTTTTTCGTTTTCTTTTACTTATGCAGTCTCAAAAAATTCTTGTAATTTTGGTTTTGTTTATCTTAAGTTTTCTAGGATTTAAAAGTAATACTTTTTGTTTTTAGTGTATTTTATCCTTAAGCTATGTATTATATTATCTTATTTCAATTTGTTTTGTTTATCTTAAGTTTTGTAGCACTTAGAAGTAATATCATTTTGATTTTTGTTTTTGTGCATTTTAACCTTAAGTATGTAGGCTAATGTATATAATGTCATATTTTAATTTATTTTTGTTTTGTCTATATTCTTGTTTAAGTGAGATTTATTTTTTATTTCTCGATCTAAACCATGTTTGTTTGTCTCTTAATGCAGCAAAAGTGATGAAATTTTTTTTTATATAAAAAATAAATAATAAAATGTTTGATATAACTATAAAGGTATTTGTGTTACTTCATTATTTATGAGTCACTTTATGAACTAAAAACTTCAATAAACTAATGAATAAAGTATAGGCTACTATGTAAGACAACATTGTTCTCAATTTTCCATTTATAATTAATATCTATACTCCAATCTATCATGAAAACTGTAACCCGATT
>JAGFPH010008447.1:0-27437 GCA_018207615.1 Philaenus spumarius
GTATGTATACACGACCAGAGAGGACACTATTGGTCCGATTTTCATGAAATTTGGTATGTAGGTACTAAACCCTAATATCTCCAGGCGTTTTTTTCATCTTTTGGAATTTTTAATTTTTAAGGTTAATTTACGACAAAAATGCAAATTTCTCAAAAACGGCTCTAACGATTTTGATCAAATTTTCAGTATTTATAGTGCTTAAGATGCCAAACAAAATGACACCACCCGCTTTTATCAAAACTTCGGCGTTTTATAATTATGGGGAAATGTTTAAAAATAAACAAGTTTGTGTTGTCAATCTAGCATCGCGGCAGCGGCCGCACAGGGTAGCACCACGGTAGGGAGCACGGCCAGTAATTCAAAGGTCGCGCGATCGAATCCCGCCTGGGACAATAATTTTTTTATACGACTGACGTAGGTAGAATATTATTTTTTTTGTTTTGTTCTAAAAAGTAGTAAAAAATAAAATGATTAAAAACAATATTATTTTGATTACAGTAAGTTGGGAGAAAGTTTGTGTCAGTTAACTGATAACGTTTATTCATATTGTTCCTAATGAAAGGCGACATCTCTTATTTCCTTAAATCAATGTATTAAATCATTTAAGTAGGCCTACTCCTAACTTGTGAAATACTCGCACGGGTCAGCTAGTTTTATATTATTTGCATATTATAATCTATGTACGGAGTGTCTCACATCCATTCAACCAAACTTTATCGAATTATTCAATGGTTGCAAGTTAGTGAATACGTAGTTGTTGTCCATTATTTGGAGTGCATACCTAATTCCACTTTGTGTTTATATTGTTAGGTACTGGTAGTAAGGTGCTCTTTGAATCCAGTTTTGACGTGCATCTTAATGTTAATTGTTTGCGATGTGTAAGTTTTTAACGGTTTTTTATTGTTTTCATGTTTTAACGACCTCTCACGAGTGACTCTGAAGATGGAACACACGTTCTAAAACGCGTAACATATAGTTACAAATAAGTGACATGACGAAGTAAGTAGCCTACTCAAATCTTAGAAAGAATAACAATCTTAAAAATTATATGTACAATTCAGAAAAGGGTTTCAAAATTAACAAAAATAGAGGTTTCTGTAAGAAATTATAAAATTTTCAGCCATATTAAAAATTGCTGTGTTTTTTTAAATACAAATTTAGACTCATTACCCATATTAGTTAGATAAGTCCCCCATTTAAACTTTGCTATAAAAACAATAATTTCTCAGATGACACACTTAAAAAGATCATCTGGTTGGCAGTTCCGAAACAGCCCACTTAATGGTTTTAATATTTATGAAACATTATCACATGGTGCATAATACATTACCAACCCTTAATTCAGTAGAGCTAATAAAACTCACCAGCAACCGTGCGTGTCTTGCCGTTACGTTGGCAACACTAATAAGCACCAAATAGACTACACCAAACTTTAGCTGCATCGTTACAAGATAAATATTTGTGCGTGAATGTTGGTAGCACGTCGTAAATGCAATATGTACACTTATATTTTCTTCAGCTACAGTTCGGTAGTTACAATAATGTAGATAGACAATTGACTATTACAAAAGAAAGACGCTCGCTATTGTATTTGGTTAGAAAACGTAAACTGATTTTAATTATCTTTTTTTATATATTTGGTAATAATTAAAACACAATAGATATTGTACTTAATAGCCTAAGGACGTGCATACAATACTAGGGAAAACAATAAGACGTTTATTAAAGAAAGTAAACTATTGCAATAAACGATTAATGAGTATGATGTGTCACGGTCAAGATTTAGATTTGATTTGAGAGATTTGTCTTTTAATGGTACTAGTGCATCTGCCTCATCTACTTTAACGTTGTTGTCATTGCGAAAACTTAAACAAACCTTGGAAGTAGATGCTGTGGTTAAGTAAGGGTTACGTACCTCCAACCGTCCAAAAAATTTTATTATAATGATATTATGTCCAGAATGATATCATTAATCTATACAAACCAACCAATGCATAGCGACTGAACCAAATTAGCTACAGCCTTCGTTTTAACTTACCCCCCCCCCCCCCCTATTTCGATCCTAGAGAAATCAGTAAAAATATTTTAAAATTTAAAAAATGCCCCAAAAGTGATTTTTTGGGGTTTGAGGGTCGTTTTTGGAAAATTTTCCAATGTAAAGTTATTTTAAGTAAGAAAGGTCTCTATGTTCACTGATAACTTTGGGAAAAAGTTTTAACTTGTCTCACTGCGTATGTACAGGGTGTTCCAAAGAGTAGTGTTTTGCAGTTAGTTTTATTGTTACCACATAACAAAGCCTACATAAACCAATTTTTATCCTAGACTAGCTGACCCGTACGGCGTTGCCCGTGGTTGTTAGTATTTTCAGTCTTTTTGACGTAATTGTATTCTTTTTAAGTGTTCGTTGAATACCCATGCGTATTCTACTGTGGTCATGAAAAAAGGCTGAGCTATTTAAGAAAGCACTGAAAATTGTATTCCTGTAAACTACTATCTAACATGAAAAAGCTTTAAATATATCGTTTTAATTTATAGTTTTTACTAATTTTGACTTTCACTTAATTTCATTGACAATGTTGCGAGCACCTACAGCTTAAGGAAGCTACGTACCAAATTTCATTCCAATTCGTTCTTATAGGGATTTTTAATAACTTTGAACCCCCCCCAAACCGCCCTAAATTTTCGAATTTCTTTTAACCCTTTCTTAGCGAGGGTTTAAATTAGCTGGGGTCGTAGAAAAGATATTTGAATCACTTTGTAACATCCGCGTTAATTTATAATGTAACAAACTGGTTCAAATAGAGTTTGTAATTTTAAATGAATAGGCCTAATTAGTATAAGATATTGTTTAGTATTTAAATATACAATTATATATCAAAATAAAGCTACGAATGTGATATTTTAATGGCATTTAGTTTAATTCAGATTGTTTGTTTAGTTTTCAATATAATATGTTTAAATTCGTGTATGTTTATGGTTATGCATGGTGTCAAATAATTTGTTTGTTATTATTATTATTGATAGCGAAAATATGTTTTGAAAAGTATTAAAAAATTCATAGTTATGATATATTTTATATAAACAATATTTTAAACAGCATATCTCTAAGTAGGCCTATATAGATATTTAATAACCAATGTTTGAGTTGAATTATAATTCTGTAAGCATTTTTCGTTGATTTTTCCTTGTGTTTGTTTATAGTTTTTCAATCTAACCTTAAAAAGCTGTTAGTTTTGAAGAGTATTAAAGTGATTATAAATTTGCTAAGTAATGTTGCTATGGTAATGATTGTAAACAAACATAACGTGTTGCTAAGCTTTTTATACGAACAGCTGTTTTTGTAAGCTATGGTTTTGAGTTCATACAGTAAAGGCTGTTGAGTTTCTTCCAAATTTGAAACTTTTTCGGGAAACTTTTCAAATTTTTCTGTACGTATAAACCTTCTATGAACTACTGCAAACATTTTAAGACCAAAATTAGCCAAATCGGTCCAGCCGTTCTCGAGTTTTAGCGAGACTAACGAACAGCAATTCATTTATATATAGATAGATTCATGAGAAGATACTATTTCCAAATATGCGCTTAAGTTGTCCCTTACGCAGAGATTTTCAAAATTTAAAAATACACACAGTTTTGAAAAAAAAGAAGAAAAAAACAGATTAAAACTCAAAAACTCGAAATAGTAACGTTAGTTGTGAAGCACATCATTCATAAGGTATTTTAAGAACAAACAATCTTTGTAGCCTATTTAAAGTTCATCTCTAACTTTCAAAATCGCTACACCCTGTATACAGAGTGATTATAAAGTAAATTGAATTCCTATTATTTTCGTTACTGAAAATAAGTTAACAAAACTTTGTATGTATCTTGTGTTGCATAACATTACACATTTATTTTGACGTATCTAACCTCTATGATTTTGGGAGGATAGAGGGGTTTGGGGTTTAACAATTTCAAATATAAAGGTAAGTCATGTAATACACAATTGAAAAGCTTAATAAAAGAGAAACAGAATGGCGCAAACTAAAGCTTAGTATCTTACTTTGTTTGAAAGTAATGGACAATCAAAGTTCTGGAAAATGATATTTTTATTATAACATCAAAGCATTAATTTGTTAATATTAGGAATAAATAAGTTGTAGGTTGAAGTTAAGGTAATACATTTTAAAAATAGAAACTGTAAATGAATGTAATACGGTACCGCTAATTTATCTGGTTTTCTATGTTAACTTGAAAAAACTTTGGGGTTAAAATGTAAATGGATACAAGAATACAACCCTTGATCTTTGCTCCTGACTTTCTCTACTGTATGCGTAGGCCTAACAGACAACCACCACTTTTCATGTACTGATAGGATAGCAATACCTCCCTCATTTTGTTCCTGGTATTTGTTGTGAGCTACAGTTTTACCTTTTTACAAACGAATCGTTCAAATGAAGACAAGGTTGAAATTATTTTTTTTTTAAGGACAAGAACCAGCTTTGTTGTTATAATAAAAATATAGTTTTCCAGAACTTTGACTGTCCATTACTTTGAAACGAAGTAATATTAAGTTCTATTCTGTTAGCAGTCTGTTCCTAACCTTTTCAGTGGGGTATTACATGACCTACCTATATATTTTAAATGGTTTACCCCCCTAAGCCCAAAGAGGGTCAGTCAGATATGTCAAAACGTTTGTCCTGTAATGCAACACAAGAAATATACCAAGTTTTGTTAGCTTATTTTCAACAACAAAAATAATTAGCCCTATAATAGATAAAACAGCTGATTTCAATCAAAGGCTTAGCTACACAATTCTATAGACCTATATACTGAACCAGCACACGTTTGACAATAATGTATTTATATTTATTACCATAGCTACCAACTTTGAAAATGTAAAATAAGTTAATTATTTTTACTCCAGATACAGTAGAGTCCCGCTAATCCGAACAGAGATCAGAAAAAATACCGAATTTTGTAACATAAAAACAGGAGAAGTTGAAAGACGATCGTGAAAAAACGTAAATGTAGCCTATTGTTATACAAGTAAGTTAAAGATAGAACAAGTAAATTAAAGATAGAGACATACATCGAGCCTAAGATTGATGAAAACGCCTAAAACCAAATTGTAATGAAAGCTGGTTTTGTTTCCTTCACGTTTTCATCCGTTTTGCGGGAAGGGAGTTTCCGCAACAAGCTTCGGGTGAAAAGGATACCGGGTCAGTCAGAAAGAAGGGAGGATTAGATACAACAGCTGGGCATTAGTACTGTTGTTGCCACCTGCCAGTTGCGTTCATCCGTTTTCTTTGCCGTTTCCGTTATCTGGAACGAATTTTATTTTTTCTCGATATTTTTTCAAGACTGTGCGGTACTAACGGAAAGACTGAGGGATGACATAAAGGACAGTTCAAACAACCTATCCCTTCCCTTCCGTTTTTAGATTAAAACATAATATTATCGCAATGGAAGGAAAAAAAACTAAAGCGAGGTCAGGAGCATTTGCAGCGTCTACGTGTGATTTGAGTTCCTCCCAGCCGATCAAAGCTGTATAGAACTGACCCTAGCAGATGTCCCAGAACTTAATTTACGCCTTAACTAGTCAATACGTTGATAATATTCGTGAAATCCGCCTAATCCGAATTCCCGCTAAACCGAACAGTGTTCGGTCCCAATTAGTTCGGAATAGTGGGACTACTGTACTACTTAAAGAGGTCTTTTTAGTTGTACCTTCTGTACACTAACGATATTCCAGTCATCCCCAAAGTATCACTGCGACTCTTTGCTGATGACGCTATGCTCTACTACAGGACTCTGAACCTTTAATATGGCTCATCGGCCATTCAACAACAGTTAGAGCTCAGGATGTGGAGAACTGCAGTGAACACAGATAAAACGCAAGCCATCCAATTTTCTCCACTACGTAGATTTCCTAAAGTCCAATTAACTCTTAACAAATCACCCATAGCATGAACCCGTCAAGTCAGTTATCACGCTTGACTCTAAATGTAACCTGCCCCATCACGTCAAGCAAACTATGTCAAGGGCTAAAACTGTCCGTGGCAGACTCCTTCCAGTCATTCATGCCAAGAGCCCTCTACCACTTCGTATCAGATTGTCCATGTACAAAACTTACATACGCAGCTCCAGCTTGGTACTATTTACTATCTGTTTCTTGGAAGAAAAAGTTGGATTCGTTCCAGAACAAAACTCTCCGTTGGATCACCAACTCCCCATGGTACGTATCGAACGTCACCATCTCTCAAGGGCACAAAATCCCCACACTCGAGGACTTCATCCTAAAACTAACAAATAGAGTCAAACACAGAGCCGAAGGGTCTCGATACACACACCTCAAACAGATCATCACTGATCCTGCACCTCCGCAGGTCAGAAGAAAACGTCCCTTATGTCTGGTTTACGAACCACCATAAGTATCAAAAAAAAAAAACCAAGCTCTATTCTTAAACACCGCACACTTTCGTAGTAAATCCCAGAGTATTCCATAGATTCACCATCTCGTTCTCACTCAAAATTTTTATTCCAAATTTAGTCATTAAAAGTTTCAATAAAGTCATTTTTCAGTTACAAATAAACAGCCATTGTTTTAAAACAGATGCTGTCTTTCACCGAGACTACGGTCTCGCCAATTTGCCAGTCTTCATTAATAGGGTAGAAAGTTCGACTTATCAACCGAGGGCGGTAAACTGTCCGTACAAAAAGCATCGATTTTACTTTGTCGCCCGCCAATAGGAGGTTTGTAAATTAAACTCAATGCTTTTTGTACGGGTTACAATGATAAGTCTTATCTTAGTAAAACAGCTGCTAAAATAATGCATCACTGAACTTCCGTGTCTGTGTGTTCTTGTTCAGTATCTGGTGTAGTTATAGTTTGATTATTGTAGCTCGTGTATAACTGAAGATGACGACTTTGTCGTCGAAACGAGTTAATAAACGTATTAGTTGTGAGTTTCTGTGTTCAAATTGTATTCTTTTAGTATTACTCTTAAGTTATAGGAGAGTAAAAACAATTGCGTTTCGATTAAGATTTGAGGGTAAGGAATAAAATATTTTTCATATACAAATGCTAGGTAAAATTTAGTCATAGATGTGAAATGCACTTCAAAACCAGGGCAATTACTGGGCATAGTTGATCGTGTAAATAGGCCTAAGTTAATGGGAAACATGATCGTTTTGGACGTAACCTCATTGTGCATTGTGGGCCAAGAATCTGGGATCTGAAATCGCTTTGTGAATTTCGTAGAATATTTACCGGATTTGTTTATTCATATCCGCGAACGAAGCAGCTGGTACAATAAAAACAAAAAGTACGAGCCAGCGACTAAATGTAAGCGCGAAACACACATTTCAACAGAATGTGTGCATCTATAACCGAATAACTTGTTCTGCATAATTGTTTAAACACGCTGAAGATAATCTTCCTCCGGCGTTTAAAAGTTTGGACATAAATAGCATTTGTGCTGACATTATTAAAACTCGTAAATTTAAAAGAAACTTTATATCACGCATGCCAACGTAATAAATCTAAACTCTGGAGCTATAAACTTTTAAATTTTTTACTGCTGCAATAGTTTAACACGATTCGAAGCCGCTGTTACGGTTCGATGGAAAACAACAGAGCGGTGCAGTGGCTAAAAGCGTTCGTCCAGTTACTGTCGTTCGCTATACTGTCGTTTAACTTTTTTAGGCTTTTACTTTATGAAAGTTAATCATAACGGGGTTGTTAAAATAAAAACACACACTGTTTATTAGATCGCGACCGGTTTCGATCTTTCCAGACCATTAACAAGTGAACCACCAACGTAACAATTAGGGTTGGACGTTATATAACGCAACGGTCTTATTGCAACTGTTTTACAACAACTGTTTCACTTCGTAACGGTTGTGGAATACATTCCGTTGCGGGATAACGTGTACACTGAGCAACGTTTTCAGTTTTCATCAAATACAGAAACTGTTGTCGGCTTTGTCGTTGTCGTTTTGCGTGCTCATATTAGTATCTTGTAAACCCTACATCTGACAACAAACTTTAAATGGAGAACCTTTCCTTGTTTTTTGATAAATTAATAAATATGTAGTTAAAATATTTGTGAATGACCGTCATTTTCAAATATGGCGGTCACCTTTCCAATTTCTTATGAAACACCGTGTACTTTATGAAGATTTCAGTTTTTACAAGTTATTTTAAGACTCTTTTGTTCTTGGCGTTTTTTTTTTTTTACTAATTTATTCACTACTGTCAACTACTACTTTGTTATAAAGCTAATAAATCAAGACTTAGGCTACGTCGGTGTTTCTTTACTTGAAAAATTTCTTCTCCAACATATCTATCTAATAAAAACTTTTTGAAAGTAGGCCTATATTTTTGTAGTTATAAAACAAACAGTTTGTTTATAATTCACAATAAAGTATTTATCTAAACTATTACTCTTGATTAGTACAACAACCATGTAGTAGAGTGAGGTAACCTTGTTCATTATCTTAATTAAAAGCATGAGAACGTAGTTTCTATGTGTCTGTTCTCTTTGCCACATATACTCATGGGGTAAATAGAGTAAAGCTAATGTTCTTTCCTTTATCAGCAATAATAAAATGTATCCTTGTCAAATCTTCTTTGCTATTAACATATTCTCTTCTTTTTGTAATTTGTATTGTTTATATTGGTATGTTTAGCACTATCATTGCTTATTTATTTTACTGGTGTGTGCTGTTTGTTTATTTATTTGGCTCTTGCATGTGTTTGTAAATACTTGTTTATTAAATTGTTTGTATTTTTATGAACTGTGGTATTCTTTTCCTTTGTTATTTTATATATATAAGCCTACTTGTTCTGGAGGTCTTACTTGTGTATGTACTTGTATGTGACGTTCTTTGTTTGTTTATGAAATTTTACGTTGTGTTGCTTGTTAATTTAATTTAATTTTTATTTTTTTCCGCTTACACACTTCCTCAGCAAGGGATATTTAATTAAATTACAAGTGAAAAAATATAGACCCAGACCGGGAGTCGAACCCGGGACCTTCAGGTTTCCGTCCTGACGCTCTAACCATCTGAGCTACCCTGACATCTACCGATATTGGTCGATGTTATCTCACTTGTACGGTTTTTACTGCAATTATTGAACCAACAGACTGACTACCTCGTGTATACGACATTGAAGACAATCTTAATTCTTATTTTGCAGCCTACAGTGGTGTTATTATTATTTTATTTTTATTTTTTCCCGCTTACACACTTCTTCAGCAAGGGATATTTAATTAAATTACAAGTGAAAAAACATAGACCAAGACCGGAAGTCGAACCTGGGACCTTCAGGTTTCCGTCCTGACGCTTTAACCATCTGAGCTACCCTGACATCTACCGGGTTCGACTCCCGGTCTTGGTCTATGTTTTTTCACTTGTAATTTAATTAAATATCCCTTGCTGAGGAAGTGTGTAAGCAGAAAAAAATAAAAATAAAATAATAATAACACCACCGTAGGCTGCAAAATAAGAATTAAGATTGTCTTCAATGTCGTATACACGAGGTAGTCAGTCTGTTGGTTCAATAATTGCAGTAAAAATCGTACAAGTGAGATAACATCGACCAATATCGGTAGATGTCAGGGTAGCTCAGATGGTTAGAGCGTCAGGACGGAAATCTGAAGGTCCCGGGTTCGACTCCCGGTCTTGGTCTATGTTTTTTCACTTGTAATTTAATTGTTAATTTAAGTATATTTTTTGTTTTGTTTATTTCTGGACATTTATAATATGTACTTTGTTTGCTAAGTAGGCCTACTTTTATATTATACTAGTGGGCCCGGCAATGTTTCACTATTGCTTGACTTGAGTATATAAATAATTATATATATAGTTAGACTAATTCTTATGATCAGGGCAGGTGGTCATTTATTTTATACTAGGGGAGACCCCTGCATGTTCCACACGCCAACCCTGTTGGGACCTTCTACACACATATGTTATGTTTTCTTTATAATAAAGGTGTAGCTTTTATAATAACCTCAAAGCTAAGATGGTAAAAATTGTTAAAGGTCCAAATCTAATTATTTCATATATTTTATAACAGCAGTTATAATAAAGGTTAATAAAACCAGCAAGGCTTATGCCTAAACTTAAACAGAAACAGAAACTTAAAAGTTAGAAATACAAATAATTGTTAGAAATTTATAAATCAGCTGTTAATGAAAATATTATACAAAATAGCGAATTAATGTACCAACTATAAACATATTTAGTTATTATTTGTTATGGCGCTCCCACTTCCGTAAAACATTTAGTATAGTGTATGATATATTTACTTTCAACATATTGTATTGTTTATGTAAACCTAACTTCAAGTCAGAACTACATATAATTGTTTCAAAGTTTGAAATCAGCTGTTAATGAAAATATTTGAGCAAACAGCTGATTACTATACCAACACTAAACATATTTCATTATTATTTATTTTTAACTCCCATTGCCGTAAAAAAATAAACGGTATCAGTTAACTGACACAAACTTTCTCCCAACTTACTGTAGTCAAAATAATATTGTTTTTAATCATTTTATTTACTACTTTTTAGAACAAAACAAAAAAATAATATTCTACCTACGTCAATCGTATAAAAAAGTTATTGTCCCAGGCGGGATTCGATCGCGCGACCTTTGAATTACTGGCCGTCCTCGCTACCGTTGTGCTACCCCGTGCGGCCGTCGCCGTGATGCAAGATTGACAACATAAACTTGTTTATTTTTTAACATTTCCCCATAATTATGAAACGCCGAAGTTTTGATAAAAGCGGGTGGTGTCATTTTGTTTGGCATCTTAAGCACTATAAATACTGAAAATTTGATCAAAATCGTTAGAGCCGTTTTTGAGAAATTTGCATTTTTGTCGTTTTTTATTGGTTTTTAGGGGTAAATTACCCTTAAAAATTAAAAATTCCAATAAATGAAAAAAAAAACGCCTGGAGATATTAGGGTTTAGTACCTACATATCAAATTTCATGAAAATCGGACCGATAGTGTCAACTCTGGTCGTGTATACATACTGACACACTGACAGACAGACACCACGTTAAAAACACTTTTTTGGGTTCAGGGAGCACCAAAACAAAAAATTCCACTAAAAATATTTTTGGGTTCACTGAGCACCAACACAGATAATTGCACTAAACAATTTTTTGGGGTTCTGGGAGCACCAAAACAGATAATTCAACTGAAAATTCAAATTCGAACATTTTTACGAAAACAATACTTTTTCCATATACTACGTATAGGGTGGAGAAAGTAATAGTATAGTTTGTGTTATTTTTATATACAACAGAGCAGAGCGCTGTTTTTCAAAAAGTATATAAAATCACTCGTGGATTCGAATGCAATGTTGTGTCAAAATGTCAAAGCAATCGGCGAAGAACTTTCGGAGATTTTAGGTTTCGAACAAACGAACATTCACATTTTTATTTATATAGATGGGTAGCTATCCCATTTTAATTATTATTTAATTAAAAGGGCAGTTTTCCTATTATGTTACCTTGGCTTATAAAATAGAATTTTAAATATATTTTTTATATCACTTAAGAATAATGTTACACAAATTTAGCTTTATAGCTTGTAGAAAATTAATGAAATTTATTTTTATTTTGTAGGGGTAGTTAATCCATTTTAATCTCTTTGATTGTAGTGACCACAGGCCTATCCTCTAAACAATCCTGTTACTAATATGTGTAAATTTTAAAATTTGTAGTGGAATTCTTTGAGTAGTATTTGAGAATATAGAAAAGTAAGTGTATGCCTTGTAGTTATGCCTTTGACTCAAGTAATCGAATTGTAAATGTTTTTTAAATCTTTTAAGAATAATACTGCACAATTTTATATTTATAGCTAGTAGGAAGTTAGTGCAATTTATATTTATTGCATCCCCATTTCAACCAATTTGTCTTTAGTAATTCTAACACTCCTGACATTAATATGGGTAATGTGTGAAATTTTTAGTGAAAAAAACACTCATTTTTATAATCATACTAGTGGACCCAGCAATGCTTCGCTATTGCTTCATTTAATTTAAAGGGTAGTTATTCCATTTAATTACATTTACTTAAGTGATCGAATTGCAAAATGGTTTTTATGCTGCTTACGAATATACTACACAAATTTAGATTTATAGTTTGTAAACCTTTTTAGATAATACAGTAAACCTTTTGCTTGCTTTTACGTAATCTAAAAAAAACTGATAGTTGTGAAGAATTGTCAAAAACCTGATTCTAAATTAGCCCAATTGGTCGCAAATAAACGTGTTTTGGTTCATTGTAGGCCTAACCTAAAATTATGTTCAGTTTCTGATTCAAATCAGCTGTTTTATATATATTATGTAACAACCAATGTTTGAATTGAATTAAAATATAGTGAGCATTTTTAGTTCATTTTTGTTTTTGTTTGCTTTAAAGTTGGTCAATCTAACCTAAAAAATCTGTTGGTTTTGAAGAATAATTAAACTGATTATAAATGCTAAGTAAAGTTGCTATGGTAATGAATGTAAACAAACATGTGTTGCTAAGCTTTTTATACGAACAGCTGTTTTTGTGCACTATGGTCTTGAGTCCATACAAAAGATGCTGTTTAGTTTTTTTTAAATTTGAAACTTTTTCGGGAAACCTTTCAAAATTTTCTTTATATAAAAACCTAGTTCGGACTATTACGAACATTAAATAGCCAAATTGGTCCAGCCGTTCTCAAGTGATGCGCTTACAAAGGAACAGCAATTCATTTTTATTATATAGATAGAGATTATTGTTTGTTTTTGTACTATTATGTGTTATTATTTGTTTGCATGTTTATACTTTATGTTGAGATGTTTGTTTATTTAAGTTCATGTATGCGGTTGTAATTTTTAAATTGCATTTATGTAATTTTATTGTTTGTTTGCGTAGTATTGTTTTATTCTTTGTTTCTTTATTCACTTTTATAAAATGTTCTTTTTTGTTTATGTACTGCTTTGTACTGTTATTTTTTTATACGTTTATGTGATGCTCATTAAGTCCTGTAATGTTCTTTGTTTTTGTTTGTGTTATTAGCACATAGACTACTGAACCAATTTTACATACCGAAGTACAAATATAATTGTTTGTATTACATTTACTTTTATTATTGTTAATTTCTTATTTAACTTTCAACTACCTAAAGACCTTTAAATAATTATTTTCATCGATGATTTTTGTTAAAATACAAACTTTTTGAACACGACTGTATTCAGATTGTATTGAACACGCTTCAAACATTTAGTATTATGTATGTTGATTTAATAATTTTAAATTTTAGAACACTAATTAGATGCTTTTATAGAGGAATTCTATTTTTATACTATTTAATAACTCTTTTGCAAAGGAATAACTACATATAAATTTAAATGACAAATACTACAACTATTTCGCTCATTTCTTAAAATAATATTCAAGTCAATAAAATACAAAGTTACGAAATCAAGATAATGTAATTAGTAAAAACGCTTTACTTTTATATTATTTAATCACTTTTAAACGAGGAAAGTTTAATTTCATTCCACAATTATCTAACTTTGTCTTTCATTATCCCTCGCACATTCTCCATGTCTAATTTGATTAAATTCATGGTAACCTCCTAATTCTTTTCGGTTAACAATTTTAAAATTAATGTAATTTACCGCTTTGTTTAGTTTATCTTGCTAATATATTTGATTTAATTCAAAGCTTTAAATCTATCACGTTCAGAAGATTTCACTCTGAAAATGGTGAAAAATTACAAGGATTTTTTAATGCTAATTTTGTTCAACCTTTCTTCACAAGTTTTGCGTAATATTGTTAATATTCTGCCTAAAAAAACTAACCGTGTTCAAAAATTATCTATTTAGAGGGGCTAAATTGTGCAATCTCTTACGAAAGGAAAACCAGTTGTGTGGTACGTGCATTCAGTTCGCTTAGTTAGTAACAGAATGGTAGGTATTTCAGATAAATAATATTGGATAGTTCGTTAAATAAAAGTGGTTGTTTATATTGAAATTGTGTGTTTTGTTTAAGTTAAAATTATGAATATTAGAAGTTAAAGTTTATAGTGCTATACATGTAGAATTATTGTAAGTATGATAGGTAGATCCTGTTTTTGATTGTAATGAAGGTTAAGTTGTGCATTAATTAATAATTTTAACACAGAAAGTTTATATATATTTTTAACACCCTTAAAAAGTTCAAAAGTAAAATTTCTTTCTCGAGTGTAGATGACACCTCGAAAAGAGTTTGTTCTTTCCTTTTTTTTCTAATTTAAGGGGCAGAAACAATCTAATGATTGTAAAAGATAAATAGGGTTATCCTAAGGATTACCTAATTTTCCATGTTAAAAAATGAGAGCAACTGTATCAGTTTTATATAAGTGCTATTTTATATAGAAACGATTTTACCTTGTATATTGTTTTGTTTAGTAGGATTTCCTGTAAACACAGAGTTATGTTGTTGTATATATATAGTTGTATGTTATATATAAAAATAAAAAATCTATGTATATTGTTTTTAATTTATTTTGGTCTGGAAATGCTACTGCAGTTTTTTTTTCTTAAAATAATATATACATAATACTGTAGTAAAATAATCAAAACTTCCCAAGCCGAGTCCATGTAACTAGTCATATCCCATCGGCTTTGAAGCGAGCCAACCACCGTTTGCTTTACTTCCGCCCTCCTTTCTGTACCCGCAAATATGAAAACCTGTGATAGCCGAGATTCGAACCTGGGATCTTCTGATCAGGAAGATACCACGCTGTTCACTCGGCTAAAGTTTGCCCTACAAAAACCTGGTAAATGAACCTCTGGTTTACTTTACTATCTCTACAGTATTAGGCCAAACACGCAAAAACGAATACATCAGCACCATCTAGGAGTGGATATAACAAGTTAGATTTGTTTACCAAACCTAAACCTGTATAAAGTTTACTAGCGAGAGATGTATTATTAAAAATAAACGATTGGAACGAAAATATAAATAATTATGTCATATTGCCTATTCGCCTCTTCTATCGCGTAATGTACAGTTTTTCTTCTGCTGGAAAGTAAGGTTTTTAAAACATTACATTTTTCGTGAACGCCAACGATTTGATTGGAACGAACTATACATAACTCTGGATTCGGATGATGTAGTATTTTAATAGTTTTATAATACCACTTTTGTGATATTTTCGCAAAAGGAACGCTAAAACTGCCTTTTTTTTATAAGCCATAACAATGGCGCGACCTATACATTACTGTAGTTACGGCTGGACCGGTGTATGATATTGGTACCCATTCGACGCAGAATTTAACGCTCAACAACTATTATACAGACCACGTTTTTTATTTATTTAGTAATTTTACTTTCTCACTATACCGTTAGATCAACAGAGGGGTGTATACAGAATAAATTGCGATGAGTGTGAATGCTTTTATGTAGGACAAACCGGGAGACAATTTAAAAAAACGATATAAGGAACATCTCCCAAGTAACCGTGGAGCCGTTGACAAATTCAACTTCGCACGCCACATAACGGAAGAAGTACATTCTTACACTAACTTTGAAAATAATTTCCGTCCACTACACATATGTAAGAAGGGCAAGCTAATGGACGCGCTGGAGGAGTATGAAATATATAGAGCGCAATCAGAAAATCCAGATCATGTGTTAAACGACCAACTGAATTTTAGATCTAATTTAATGTACGACTTCGCCAGGGAGTTAGATATGAAAAGCAAACAATAAACTTGGTAGGAAAGGGAAACCGTGGCTTCAGTAGTCAAACGGAGTCGTTCGTGTGCACACGCGGTTGTATTTTTATATGGATTGTTTGTGTTGATATGCGCGTGTATAAGTATTATATGTGTTATGTCTTTTAATAAGTTATTTTAATGTTATGACGATATCAGCAGAGGGATATTTGATGATGGAACCAGTTCCGAAACGCGTCATACTGAGTAAGTAAGTAAATTACTTTTCAATTGAAAGTCACATAGACGGATATAATTTTTACATTTTTTTATTCAATCTAATCAGTGACTTGGATACAGAACAATGCATTTTAAATAATAATATTATTTATTAGTTAATCTCCTAGTTTAAAATCACCTCTCCTACCCCTTCTACAATAATGAAGTCACTGTGAATCTTTTTAATAATTTAAATATGTTTGTGAGGAAATATGTGCCAGTTTCTGGTACCGTTTATTAGAATTTATTGTTATCCAAAACCGCAAAAACATCCCTTATATGAGCACATTTACCACAACGCTGAAAAAGCTCATCTCGGCGGAGGGGGAAAACCAAGGATAGTCTTATTGGGAAATAACTGAAGCTATTGAAACAATGAACCCTCTACTCGGAACTACTGCATGCTAATTCTACTGGCCTATTACTATTTTATATGATTATGTTTCTATAAAAAGTATATATAATTAAGTTATTATTTACTGCAGCACTAAGTTTGCAATAAATGTGTCTTATTAGCGAATTTCCATAGGAAAACCGAGCTATTGTAAGACCCTTATGGTAAGACCGAAGGTCTGGAGTAGCAAATGAGCACCGATCATGGTCCCAGAACACGTTTTCTGGTGTCATTAAAAATCCCATCAACCGTTAGCCAAAAAAATCCAACAACCGGAAGCACGTTTTTTGATCGGAATAAGTATTTTTTGAAATTTTTCCTACTACAATGATTTTTTTTAGTTTTTTCTAAAAACATAAATGTTGGATGTTATTCTGCACATTTTGTTTTTAACGCTACCTTATATAGCTCACTTGGTTCCCCCAAAATCGATGAAAACGTAAAGTACCCGGTTCAAAGCTACATGGTGGATTTTATCTTGGGGCATATTCTCATCCGAAGCCGATGGACGAGTTTTTACTCTGCGAGCGAAGCGAAGCTCAAACCCGAGGCCACAAGATCGAGCTGCAAACTCGAAAAGCGAGTTTTTCCACTGCGAGTGTAACGAAGGAGCGCGTGAGTTACTGGTTGCTGGAGGCTTAGGCTCAAACAAATTCTACTAATATATTTCGTAAACGCAGGTAGCTATTCGTACACAGTCGAGAGCAGACCTATTTCCCAAATTGTTGATTGAAACACTAAAAAATAGGCCTATAAACTTAATTTTGGAAATTTGCTCAACTCACGTCAGCGGTTCAGCTGCGTGGCCGAATTATTTTTGTTTTAGATAAACTTTTTTAATTCTATTTTGTGTTTATTGAAATTCAATTTTTAACTTCCCGCTAAGAAAATTGAAAATTTTCTAAAATCGGGAAGTTATTGATTTCACCCCGTTTTTCGAAAATCGAGTATTCATCAGATCTCGACGTTTTGAGGTCCTAGGAATCTTCCCTGACCACTCCCGAGAGGGTGTCACCCTATCTGTGGGGGTGTGTGGGTGTGTGTGTGTGTGTGTTTGTAAGTATGTGACCCGCTTATAACTTTTGAACGGCTTAACCGATTGGATCCTACCAAACGGCGTTCTAAAGAGTTCTATCAAACTTAGATTTCCTGAAAATTTCAACTAATTCGGACCGGTAGGTTCTGAGAAATTTCGAAAAAACTAAGAAATACAATTTTTTCAAATCCGGTTTTTTTGGAATAACTTTTAAACGGCTTTACCGATCAAATACAAACTCTAATCAGCTTTTAACCTTGAAAAGCGACGTCGATCACTACCAGTTCGGTCAAAATCGGTTAATTTGTTCGTGAGATATCGTGAACGAAAGAAAATAAAAAAAAGTTCATTTTCTCAATTTCTCCGAAATTTTTCATCAGAAAATTTTTTGTTGTCGATTCTTTTAATGGACTCGAAAAACTGCATCGATTGCCGCAAATCGTATGAAAATCGGTTGATTCATTCGCGAGATATCGTGAACAAAAGAAAATAAAAAAGTGTTTTTCCTCAATTTCTCCGAAACTTTTCATCTGAAAAATTTTTATTGTGGATTCTTTCAATGGACTTAAACAACTGCATCGATTGCCGCAAATCGCATAAAAATCGGTTGATTCATTCAAAAGTTATGGCAGTTCAAAATTTCCAAAAATAGTGTTTGTTGTAATTAAACTTAGCGGGAAGTTACATGGATGGCCTTTAGGGTCAACCGTTTTCCAAATTTTTTTTAGATTCTCGGGGTGTTTCAAAATGAATATCGGGTGTGTAAGGCTTAATAGAGTTTAAATGAAAGAACAACTCAAACAGTTATGTTGGCACACCTGTGCGCATGCACGTTCCCTCTGCCTTCCGTTAGCAAAGATGGCGACTAGTCAACGGAAAGTTTTTTTTTGTGTTTTACACTTTGCAAGGACTGAATCCGTAGTTACGGTGCAACGTGCGTTCCGTCTTAATTCAAATGTAATACTCCAAGTGATAATAACATCCGCAGATGGTATCATCAGTTTGAAGACATTGACTGTCTTTGCAAAGGGAAGCGTAACTGAAGAATGTGCTGAACGAGTGGCAGAATCTTTCCCCTCGAGAAATAAGTTCGTGAGTTAGCATTTCCAGTGACGTCTGTGTAAGGAGACGCTTACAACTACGTCCATATCGTTTTCTATTACATTTATAAAACCTACAGACTACCTTTTACGTGCCAACTTTGCATACGAGATGTTGCTGCATGACGATAAAGATTTTCTAGACCGTGTCGTTATCACTTGTGAATCGACATTTCACCTATTCAAATGTTGTGTGTGAACACCCATAATATGCGCATCTAGGGATAAACCAATCCCCACGAGATGGTAAAGTTGAAACAAGAATCAACTAAATTTATTGATTTTGTGCCATATCCCGGCGGAAGGTTTATGGGCCTTTCTATTTTGCCGAATAACTGTACCTGATGTTCCTCACCTTGATGCGCTACAACTGTGGTTCTTTCCTCAATTGGAAGAAGCCTCGGTCTTGGCGAGAGTTAAACTCTTAAAGTATTGTTTTCTGCTTCCGTTTCGAAACGATTGCAGTAGATGCAAGTGGCTTTATTGTAGTGTAGGGGCTGTTTTCAGTGTGGTGTGATTGGTTCTGGGATGAGCTTGGGTTTGGTTTTTACTTGTTTATGAAATGACCTAGACGTTTTAGTTAATTAATGGTGGGTCGTGTCAAGGCACAGTGGTCTGTTCCTGTGGGGGAGCGGGATCTGTCACGATTTCGGACAGATGTGTGTGTTTCGAGCCTTCTGCTCGAGTAGCTAACGATTCTGTTAGCTTAAGGATGAAATCATGGATGTCTCGGTTTTCATACCTTGATGTATGGTTGAACTCATTTGAGTTGGTTAACTTCCTGTCGGTTGTGCTTCGAAGAGAATACCAAGCTGTGGCAGCGTAGGTGGCGAAGATACATTTTGTACATAGCCAGTCTCCGGCGATTCTTAGTATCTGACTACCGCAAAGAAATACGTCAATGCGGTAGCGCACTAGAGCTTAACAACAACCGGGCCCAAGTAAATTGTTTGTCACTACTTATTCAGCCTAAGAGTGGTCCTTCGTACGTTATTTGCCGCACGGCCCTGTTCTTGACTTCTAAATACTACAACCTGAACAAAAGAATTGAATTCTTTACTGAACAGCGCTCAAGTAAAGACTTTCTCGTCTGTTTCAAGAAGCTGAACCGCCGAACTTTATTTGGCAGCAAGATGGTACTTTATCTCACTGGTACAAGTCAGTATGCGATTGGTTAAACCAGGGGTCTCCAAACTACGGCCCGCGGGCCAAATGCGGCCCGCAAAAGGATTTGGTCCGGCCCGAAGACGCCAATAAAAAAAGGTTTTGTTTTAGATATTGAGAGTGTGCAATGCTGTTAAAAGTGCAGGAGGAGGAAAAACCAATGGTTTTACACTGCATTGTTCACCAACAAGCACTGTGTGGGAAAACCCTTGACGTATCAGAAATAATGGAAGTAGTGGTAAATTACATCAGATCACATTCCCTTAAACACAGACAGTTTAAGAACTTTTTCTCAGAAATAGAAACCCAGTACCCAAACATCCCATATCATTGTGAGGTGCGTTGACTAAGCAGAGGAAATGTGCTTATGAGGGTTTTTGAGCTACGCCAAGAAATTGACATTTTTATGATTGATCAAGCCAGTAGACGAGCTTTCGAGTGATCATTGGCTATGGAAACTGGAATTTCTTGTTGATATTACCACACAACTTAATATTTTAAATTTGAAACTTCAAGGCAAGAGTTCGTTTGTAAATGATTTGTTTCAACACGTGAAATCTTTCAGATTGAAACTAGTACTTTTTGAAAAACAAGTAGGAAAAACAATTTTGGACCATTTTAAAACTTTGAAAAAATTTGCTAGTGAAACAAGTGTGCCGTGTCCATCTCAAAATGCAGCACAATCTATTTCAAAACCACGTGAGGAGTTTGAAACTTTCTTTTCAAACTTTGATGAAGCAACTACATGAGAAAAGATCAACCTATTCCAAAATCTATTTAAATATAAAGTCGAAGATGCTCCAACAGAACTTCAGCTTGAGTTGATTGACCTTATGTCAAATGAAAACTTAAAAGAATACTTCTTTCGAGTGTTACAAAAATGAAGATCTTCGTCCTTTTCACAGGCATGTAACTAAGTTGTAATAATTCTTTTTTTAATACCTAAATTTAATTTAGGTTTTTATTCCTGGTCGTTAAGTGATGAGTTCAAAGCAATGAAAAGTTTTGCGAGAGAAATTATAACTATATTTGGTTCTACACATATTTGTGAGCAAACCTTATCCAAGATGACACTTGTGAAATGAAAATACAGGTCAATGTTGTCGGATGAGCACCTAAAAGCTATGCTCACAGTTGCAACTACAAATATCAATCCAAAATGGACAGACATTGTGAATAAAAAAACAGCTGCACACATCTCACTAAAAATAAAGACAGGATTTTCTTTTCAAAAATGTTTGTGTTACATATTTTAAGTTTAAATCAATAAGTATGATTCTCCTGAGAGTTTGGTTTTTTAACTTTTGTATTTAAAATGCTTATTGCTTTTTATTTAACTTTAATCAATAAAAATTATGTTGGTATAAAAAAGAGTTAAAAATCCTATATAAGTTAGACTCAGAGACACTTAAAATTTATGTTTAAAAATTAATTTATTTGTAAATATAGACTGGAAATGCTTAAAAAACACTGTTTCCAAGTGTAAAATTTTCCACCCTGGGGACAAGTCGCGAAGACCCTGTTGGTCCGCCATACCACATCGAAATTTCAATACGGCCCTTGGGTAAAATAGTTTGGAGACCCCTGGGGTTAAACGATGTTGTAGCCGAGCTCTTGATTGGCCGGATGACAGTGCTTGTTTTGCATGGCCTTCACGTTCACCCGATCTGACGTCACGCGATTTTTACCTCTAGGGGTTCATAAAGGATCATGTGATGTGGCTTCACTAACAGTTGCCTTTCCAGACTTAAGAATCAAGATTTTAGCAGTTCTGTTGTTGCATCAATTACTCCAGACATACTGAACAAGGTTTAGTACTGACTTGGCTATCGACTGAAAGTGTGCCGTGTGGCAAATGGTGCTCACACTGAACACTTGTAGGAAAAACTGTTTGAGTTGCTTTTTCATTGTTGTATTATTAGCGAATTTCCATAGGAAAAATGAGCTATTGCAGTGGCCCTTAAGGTGAGACCCAAGGTCGGGAGTAGCAAATGAGCACCGATCATGGTCCCCAGAACACGTTTTGGGGTGTCATTAAAATTTATATATATATATATATGTATATATGTGTTCGCACTCTAGCGGTCGCATTTTAAGTCCGATTTGGTCCAAATTTGGTACACGTGTTGGTTGTGTAAGTGGCTCGGACGAGTTCGTTAGCCAAAAAAATCCAACAACCGGAAGTAAGTTTTTTGACCGGAAGTAACTATTTTTGAGATTTTTACTAAGAGAATGAATTTTTTTAGAGTTTTTTCTAAAAATATAAATGTAAGATGTTATTCTGCACATTTGGTTTTTTTACGCGACCTTATAGCTCGCTTTTTTCCCCCAAAATCGATCAAAACGTGAAATACCATAGAAGTACCCGGTTCAAAGAAAATGTGGTGGATTCTACCGTGGGGCTGGCGTGCGAAGCACGCAACGCTTTGTGTGTTGAAAATACCCCTAATACGAGGTTTGGCGTGCGAAGCACGCAATGCATTGTGTATTGAAGACAATCCCAATATGTGGAATGGCGTGCGAAGCACGCAATGCATTGTGTATTGAAGACAATCCCAATATGTGGAATGGCGTGCGAAGCACGCAATGCTTTGTGTATTGAAGACAATCCCAATATGTGGAATGGCGTGCGAAGCATTTTGCAGCTATTCAGCACCGTCGTGAATAGACCGATTTCCCAAATTGTTGGTCAGAACCCTAAAATATCGGTCTATAAACTTAATTTTGGAAATTTGCTCAACTCACGTCAGCGGTTCAGCTGCGTGGTCGAATTATTTATAATTTTAAGTTAAATATAATAAATACTAAAATGCCTTAGAACCACGATACTCATTTTGAAATACCCGTTACATATTTTTTTGACAAACACATGTGGAATAAACATTATTCCTATTTCTTCTCCAGGAAACAATTTGACATACGCGGCATGTAAAACAAATACTATGAATAAAAACTGATGGATTTAACAAAATAAGTATATCACATAATTATAATTACTAGTGGACCCGGCAATGCTTCGCTATTGCTTGATTTACCTAACGTAAAATTATATTCAGTTTTTGATCCAAATCAGTTGTTGATCAAAATCAGCTGTTGATCAAAATCAGCTGTTTTAAGCTTTTCATACGAACAGCTGTTTTTTGAGCCCCTGATAAAATCAAAAGAAATCTTTCTTCTTCTTCCTTAAGACTGATCTTCCATAAGATTAACATTGAAACTTTGAGGGCCACTGGGGCGTATCCCTGAGGACCGATGCAAATTATAATGGGATTCTGCTCATCTACAGCACACTACCTTTCTAACGGTATGCGCGAATTTCTCCTACGATGCACACAAGCTGAGAAAAAAGGACGACAAGTTTTGTGCTTGCCTATTAATATATAGATTAAATCGTATCATCCTCCTATAACTGATAAATTTCTACGTTATTTGTTCATAAATTATTGATCTCTTTAAAAGGTTTTCGACGTTTAGACAATAAAGTTTACACTGTGCAATTAAGTTTTATTACCACCACGATTCACGTAGTAGAGATTTATTACAGCACTTCAAGGGTAATCGCTTGTATATTGTACCGTGGACACGTTTCGACAGGCTATATACCATCATCACTTGTAAACAGATACGAACACACGGATACACTTTATTGAAGCAATCAAACTGACGAGGAATTCACAGTCCGTTGAGAAATGTAATAACGCTGGGCCGGTGATTATAAAATTCCAATAAATTCCTTTCGCTGGGGGAAGATAGGGGTGAAGTGTGGGGAGGGGTGCTTTCGTAATTATAGATATTAAAGTTTTATAAACAAAAAATGTAATTTAATGGATTGCTGTACTTTGCATGTTGAGGTATATACAAAGGGTTTCAGATATTGCGTGAGTCTTTTATTTATCACAATAATATTTTACCTGGTCCCGATTACTGGGTGTGTCCGTGAGTTCAGCAAACAGATGATAAACACTTTTAAGAAATTTGTCTTCAAATTCGAAAGTTGAACTATAAATTACGTTCATATATATAAGGAAATTATATTATTTGAGTAACGTCTGTAACTTAAACGTATCTATATATATATAAATCTTGTGTCACAGTGTTTGTTATCGAACTTCACCGATTTTTATGAAATTTTTTGTATATATTTAGTAGGTCTGAAAATAGGTTGTGGACCATTTTTTATGCCCCTAGATGATAAGGATGCCCTCTCCAGAATTTTTTACAAATACCACTCAATCACTCATCACGAAATCTCAAAAACCACAGGAACAGATTTTAATGAAATTTGGTATGTAGTTTCCTAGGTGCTCACTAAGAAAGGTTTTTAAAAAAATATAAATTTTAGGGTGGGTTTATTGGGGTTAAAGTTACTAAAAAAACCACCGAATGGATTGGAAGAAATTTGGTACGTAGCTTATTCTAGGGCCCTATTTGCTCGATAAGAAAGGTTTTCAAAATATTCGAAAATTTAGATGGGTTTGGCAGGTATCTAAGTTACTAAAAAAAAACACACACGGATTGGAATGAAATTTGGTATGTATGTAGCTTCCTCTAGGGCCCTAGGTGCTCGCAAAGAAAGGTTTTCAAAAAAATTCGAAGTTTTAGGGGGGTTTGGAGGGGTCAAAGTTACTAAAAATCCCCATAAGATATACATAGTGTAATATATTTATTGATATATTTCTTTTGTGCAAAGCCGGATCGGGTCAGTGTTATATAATGTCTTCATACATTCCAGGCTACAATACGGAATAAAGTACTGGGGAGGGGAATTTTAATTTTCACGTCAAGAGTTTTATCCTGCTTCCACTTTTTAAGAATAAGCGCTATCATTATTTTCCTTTACTTAAACAACTAAATATTTATATATTGACTATGAAATATGTATTTCTTTATAATCTCATACATATGTTTTATAGCAGGAGTGGATACATAGCTGTTGTAATGTCCAAATCTATATACCTGGTGTCTTAAAAGTCCCCCTCCCTCTTTAACTTTTGTGTTTGTTAAAACAAACAAATATCCTTTAGGGAACGATACTAACTTAGCCCAAAGTATCTTTTAAAGCAATCAGAAATTTTGAGTGTCCCCTTAAAATGGGGGATTTTGGGGGAAACTCAAAATTTTTAAATGGGAAGTATGGTCATGTGATATCTCATTTTAATGGTCTATTTAAGACTAGGAAAATGACACAAAGAAAATAAAAATCGGACCACCCAAAACAAAATGGCGGCCAGAAATATGTTTAAATAAATCGACATAAAGTTGATAATATCTCGAAAAGGAAGAGTTTTTAGAAAAAAATTCAAGAGACAAAAAATGTTTATTTCAAAGTTCTTGACCTAAAATAGTGCTTCCAAATCGATTTCGTAAATTTAAAGTCGACTCCTACATCTTGGAAAATTTTGTAAAATTTACCCTCGGCCGAGTAAAATATTTTAGCGTTCTTGTTTTGTGTTACGTGTATCGTGTTTATGTTCGTGTGTTTGTGACAAATGTTCTACTACGATCTCAAATAACAGTGAGTGATGTGATTTTATTTTATTTTATTTTCGTGTTTTTGTGTTTTAATTAATGTGACCGGATGATGGGGTAACCCCGAAACCGCGGTTGTCACAAGGTGAAAAACAAGGATTGGATGACAGCAGACAGGTAACTTATACACCTATTTATTAAATTGTTAAGTTAGTATCGTTTCCCAAAGGATATTTGTTTGTTTTAACAAACACAAAAGTTAAAGGCTGGGGAGAACTTTTAAGATACCTGGTATATATAAAAGCCAAATACCACTCATTCACTCACCGACTCATCACGAAATCTCAAAAACTACTGAACGGATTGGAACGAAATTTAGTATGTAGCTTCCTCTAGGGGCATAAATGCTCACTAAGAAAGGGTTTAAAAAAAATTCGAAATTTTAGAGGGGTTTGGGGAGGGGGTATATGTTATTAAATCAAGATTTCTCAAAAACTACTGAACGGATTGGAACGAAATTTGGTAACTAGCTTTCTCTAGGGTCATAGGTGCTAATTAAGAAAGGGTTTAAAAAAATTCGAAATCTTAGTGGGGAGGTTTGGTGGTGTCATATTTACTAAATCACGATCTCTCCAAAACTACCAAACGGGTTGTAATGAAATTTGGTATGTAGCTTCATCTAGGGCCATAGGTGTTCGTTAAGGAAGGGTTTTTAAAAAAATCGAAACTTTAGGAGGGTTTTGGGGAGGTTTGAGGGTGTCAAATTTACTAAATCACAACCTCTCCAAAACTACCTAACGGATTGGAATGAAATTTGGTTTGTAGCTTCCTCTAGGTGCTCGCTAAGAAAGGGTTTAAAAATTTCTAAATGTTAGGGAGTTCGGGGTTTCAAAGTTACTAAAAATCCCCATAAAAATGCATAGTATAATATATTTATTGATATATTTTTTTGGATTAATATACATATAATTTTGATTTCTCTATCGATCCATGCAAATCCGGATCGGCGCATCTATCTATATATTTTGCTGCCCCGATCTATATATTTATCATCATATCCAATGAACGATTTGTCTAAACATGGTGAAATCTCAAACAATATATACTATTTATGAGATAGATAGTCCAATTAAACAAAATATTGTACGGTTATAAGTCTTACGAAATTTTTATAAATGTTTTAAAATATTGGTAAATTGGACTTTTTATTTTGTTGCCTACAGACTAATCATGATTTCTTAAAATGTATATAGCCTTGAAACAAGAAACCTGGCACAAATAACTGTACATTGCCCCTCCCGCCCCTCCATCACTTTCACTTTCCTTCTCACTGACCACAAGGCACTGTTGCATCAGTTGGACTTATCATTTTGATGTTATCATTCCTCTAAACAATTCTATTCCTGATACTCCCGTTCCCTCTTATATTGCGGAGGATAATATTGGGGAAATTGGGCAGCTTTAGCACAACGATCTCCAAAACTCTCAGTCTCCGTTGAAAGAACCGTATTTGTCATCTGATACTGTTGAGTCAGATCATTCTCACATTGTTCAAACCACCCAGAAACGTTGGAAAAACGGCGAAAACGTTTTTCTAATACTAATCGTGCTAAAACACATAGGGAGTCTGTCAAAAGATACAATGCACTCCCACCGTAAATCGTGAGGCTTCCAAAAAGTACAGTCAACAAAATCCCCAGGTCAAAATGGCTGCCTTTATGATTTTGGATACTTGAGGGAGGTAGGGGGTTAACAATTTCAAATGTAAGTTTAGGTCATGTAATACACCATTGAAAAGATTATTAAAAGAGAAATAGAATGACGCAAAGTAGAGCTTAGTCGCTTAGTATCAAAGTTCTGGAAAATTATATTTTCGTCATAACATCAAAGCAGACTATTAATTTGTTAATGTTAAAAAGTGAGTTGTAGGTCATGGTTAAATGTAACACATTTTAAAAATAGAAACAGCAAATAAGTGAAATACGGTACCACTAATTTACAGTATCTGAGTTTCTATGTGTACTTGAAAAACTTTGGGGGAAAAATGTAAATGGCACCGGAAGTACAACCCTTGACCTTTGCTCCTGACTTTCTTCTCTACTGTATGCGTAACTGATAAGCACCACTATTCATTTACTGATAGGATAGCAATACCTCCCTTATTCCCTTTGTTCCTGATATCACTCTGTTTTACCTTTTTACAAATGAGTCGCTCAAATGAGGACGAGGCTGCATTTTTTTACGGACAAGAACATTGCTTTGGTGTTGTAAAATTTAATTTTCCAGAACTTTGTATGTACATTATTTTGAAAC
>JAGFPH010008447.1:32720-55455 GCA_018207615.1 Philaenus spumarius
TCTACTCTATTTTGGAGCAAGAACTATTTGGTTTACATTCCTTAGAGCAAAGGCAATTTGGTCTACTTAATTTATAATATGGACAATTTGTTCATAATGCAAGATCAATTTGGTCAACTTAGAATAAAATAAATTTGGTCTACTTTACTTAGGTGCAAGAGCAATTTGGTCAACTTCCCTTTTAGAAATCTCATTTTGTCTATTTCCCTTAGAGCAAGGGTATAGACTTCACTTAGAGGGGGAAATTTAATCTACTTCCCTTAAGAAAGGTTAATTTTATGTACTTCCCTGAGAACAAAGGCAATTGCTCTACTCCATTTTGGAGCAAGCGGTATTTGGTTTACATCCCTTAGATCAAATTGAATTTATTTTATTTATCTTAGAGCATGGAAAATTTGGTCAACTTCCCTTAGGAGCGAGGGAAATTTGTCCTACTTTCCTTAGAGCAATGGAAATTTGGTCCACTTCTCTTTAGAAAGGTCAATTTGTTCATTCAATTGTTCTACTTCTTTTAGAACAATGGAAAATTACTCTACTCCCCTTAGGAGGAAGTGAAATTGGGTCTACATCACTTAGAGCAAGTTCAGTTTCGTCTATTTCCCTTAGAGAAGTGGCAATTTGTGTACTTCCATTTGAACAAGGATATATTGTCTAGATCCATTAGAGTAAGGGCAATTTAGTTTATTTAGAATAGCAAGAACAATTTGGTCTCCTTTTCTTAGGAGCAAAGACTGTGGTCTTCTTTCCTTAGAACAAGGGCAATTTGGTATAATTCACTTACAGGTATTGGAATTTCGTCTACTTCCCTTAAAGAAAGAGTAATTTGGTCTACTTTCCTTAGGAGCGATGGAAATTTGGTCTACTTCCCTTAGAGCAAGGGCAATATAGTCTACTTCACTTAGAGGTATGGCAATTTTTTCTACGTCCGTTAGAACAAATTCAATTTGCTCTTCTTCCCTTAGGAGCAGGGCAATTGATCTACTTTCCTGGAGCAAGTTCAATTTGGTCTACTTCCCTTAGAGCAAGATCAATTTTTTATATACCACTTAGAGGTATTGCAATTTGGTTTACTTCCTTTAGAGGAAGGGCAATTTGGCCTACATCCCTTAAAGCAATTTGGTCTATTTCACTTTTGAGCAAGGATAATTTTTTAATAAGCAAAAGTGGCTAACAGTTTAATTGATTTAGTTATAAACTTACTTCGGCCTTAACCGTAAACATTTAAGTTATAAATGCGTTATAACTGAATAACGAAAGTTAAATGTTATATAGTTTTATATACGAATATGTGTAAAAGGAAGAAGTAATTCTTCATAGAAAATAATTCACTATAGCTTATCACACTTTATAATACTATATAGGTAATAGTCGGCAACTTGCAAAATTTCCTGTATAATAAACTAAATTATATAACACAGCATTTTATTATAATACAACTTTATAATAGTCTAATATATGCTATGCAAAATTAGCTTTAATAAAAAAGTAACCCAACTAATTATTTTCCATTTGGTTAAATATAGTCTTGCTAAAATAAAAAGTAAATGCCAATAGTTTTTTGCATAAATAGTATTAATTACCATTGTGAAAAAATTGCCTAATTGTTAAATGTCGCTTGGTTTTTATCTAAAACTTTTTGATTATTATTCTGCATAAACATAATTATCTACTGTATTGTTACACAAATTACAGCTAAGCATACTTACGCATCCACGTTAGAACAATAATATTCGTTGTGAACGATAAAGCGTTTAACTTTTGCTGTAGCCGAAGCTCGATTGATGCTTAAGCCTCCTGCATATATAGTATACCATTCTGCAGGACGCCTTTCATAATCGGGTTCGCATCCCATAACACAATGAGCGGCTGTCAGCAGATATTTTTCAGTTAGTATTGTTGCTCCACAGATTCCGGTATGAATGTATGTTTCCTCTTTTTCCTTTGTATCATAATTCAAACAAAGTGCAATTGGTTGAAGTTATTATAAAATATTTAATTACAAACTATATTATAGTCAGGTATAAACTATTATCTTTAAAAGAACAGCAACCAAGAATAAAGCAGCAAGTAGGTTTAAACCTACAAATGCTAATATGTTTCTGGCAACATGCAGTAAAGGTCCGTGTATGAAAGTTGAGTATTAATATGCGCAGTTGGTTCTGCGCAGTAGCAGTGGTCTGGGAGCTGACATCACATGTATTCCAAGTCTGAGCAAATCCTCAAAGAATGCCATGTACCTAACCGTTCAGGACGGTACTAGTACTAAGTTGTGGAGACAAAAATGACCCTAGGATTTTTTTACTATTGAATTTTGTATATCATGACGGATATTATGTTGATATTGGTTCACAAAAATTAGCATTTTATTTACAAAATACAATATCAAAACTTTAAACTAATTAAAAAATATTAACTAATTATTTCACTCTTAACTAATGCTCGTAGATTTACAACCGATCTTGCTAGAGGGATGTATGATACCTCTTTCAAAGCTTATTGTGTGATTTCATTTCATATGTAACACGAAACCTCAAAACTAGAAATTATTTTCATTTGTTAAAAAAAAAAAAAAAATTAGTAGCACTGCCGCACTACTATAGACGAATTTACTTTACATGGATAGTGAAAAAATCATTTATCAGGAGATTCCAATGACTTTTGTTCCTTGTTCCAGGAACTCTATCAAAAATACCTTTCCACAGGTTCTTAGTAAATTTAATTGCCTTTAGAATAATATAACACAGAAATTGTACTCGGGCTTATGAGTGGTAGAAATCATTCAATTTCCTCGCTCTAACTTTGTCTTTTTGGATTGAATCAAATATACCACCATTTTGCTTCGAATCGAAAATATAAAAAAAATACTAGTTGAGAAATCCTACATGGACCCTTTCACCAAAATTCAGCAATTCTGAAGCATATTTACTACCACTTATCAAGGTGCGATAAAATATATATACTTATACAGTATACTCCTCAACTCCCTATACAAAAACGATTAAACGCGGCCATTTAAAATCTGCTCGAAATACAAAATATAGTGTATCTGAAGAATCCTACTAGGGCACTTTATCCACAAAATTTACAGTTTTGAAGCACATATCCTACCACCTATCAATCCCTACAACTAGATTGTATTTAGTCCTGATCCAAACTTTTCTCCACCTTGAAATTTGGCACAAATCAAACCAATATATATCAGTATAACACATATTGCGTTAAAAATCTAAGATGGAGTTTTTGAGACTTTTAAAATTAAGAATGTTTTGAAATACGAGTCAATAATAATTAATTAAAATAATTTCTTTTTTTGAATTTGTAATTTTACATATATAAAATGAAGCCCATACCATAAGTTTTAAAATGAGCTGAAGAACATTCCTCTATCACCATCGGTTGTAATCTACGGTCACTTTTGTGACCAAAACAAAATAACTCTATAACCTCGACCTATTTTTAGTTGATGTAATATTATTAGAAAGGTGTAAAAATATTGAAAACTTTTTTACTTAAGAAAATGTTTATTCATGCAAACCAATAAGAGTACACAAAAGAAATCCGATCTGGTATAAGCATTATTCTTCGTATTAGCTGTGGTTGGTCGTCTTCTTGGTTTTTACTGTCTGATGTAAATTTCATGTTTTTATGCAATTGATGCTTGAAAAAAGGAGTATGAAAATATTATTTCAGAAAAAATAGCTCTACAAATCAATAAGAATCTACTAAAGGAAAGTAAAACAATGTGGTGTTAGCATTATTGACCATCTTAGCAGAAAAGGGTTGGCCGCCATCTAGATTTGTGGTATGTAATTTTTTTAAATCTCTTGTTTTTCCACTTTCAGGTCGAAAATACATTGTTTTAACAACATTCGTATATATAGTTTCTAGCGAGTATATAGTTTCTAGCGACGGTGAATTTCAGTAATTTCGACTTTTTTTCTTTTTTATTCCGCTTAGAAGATATTTTTTTCAAAATCCCGTTTTATTCTACGTCTAGAGCACATTAGGGACCACCATGCCAAATTTAAAGTTAATCCGTTTGATCGATTTTGAGATTAAAGTGTGTGGTAAAACTACCCAAGTCCATTTTTTTAAAAAGTAGATATTTCACCATCTGATAACAGGACCTTGAATCTACAAGAAGTAAAACACCCATGTCTTCATTCAAATTAACTTGGGTGATTTTACCTCTATGGACTTTTGTTCTTGCTACATGAGTCAGCTGATTTTTGTTCACCCAAATGTCATTTGGGTGGTTTTACCTCTACCTGAAAGTTGCAATTACTTATACGCATTGTGTTCAAAGTGCAGTTTTAGTGTGGTTGTGATAATGATCCGATCGAAGTTAATTTGTGGGTTAGGTCAACAAAATGTTTCCATCAAGTGCATGAGAGATTGGTTGACAGTGTTTGGTATGGCAAGGTATGACAGGAAAACGAACAAAAAGAAGAATCTAGCCAAAGGTGGATAATTGACAAAAGAGATTACGTTTGATAAATTTTTAGATTTGAAAGATCTGTCAACGTACTTATAGGACCACTGACTCAACTGGGATCTGTGAACGTACTTAATTGAAAATAAGACCACTGACTCAACTGGAAAAAACTGGTTTAAAATTAGACATTTATGGTATGAGAAAGCAAAACCTGGACCTGGAACTATCCTATTTAGTTATAATTGTAAAGGAGATTATAAGGAATTAAAAGTAGTGCAAAATGAATCAGGAAGAAATAAAAAGCAGTGTGTTCTCAAAAATCTGTACTTTATATAGCTCCCTATTTCAGATGCAAAGAAGAAAATTTGTTAAAATTGTGCAAATCAAATGTTTTTTTTCTAAAGAGCGTCATACTTGGATCCAACATTTGAAGACGTTAAACCAAAAGGGGCTATTATTGACAAAACACCAGAACCAACGATCGAAAAGTATTTTGAGCAAAATTTTGAAAACCCTAATGAATAACAAAATGAACTTTCTCAACATTTATTTTAAATCCTGCCATAAACGACTGTTACGTAATTAAATGAAATTACTTCGAAAATAGTGTTAAATTATCCCTCCTTAGTATAACACCTCAAATCCTTTCAAAAAATCATTTACTAGTGGTGAAAGAACCCAAGTATGGTATTTTTTAAAAACTAGTTTCACAATGTAAAATAAAGATGGGCATATTTTAAATTACACTACGCAACACATACAATAGTTGGGCTATAAAATACAATAAACATTTACGAATTAAAAAATAAAACTGAATTTTCAAAGAAAATTAAAAGTATGTTTTTGCTCTCCTGAAAAGTTAACTAAATATGATTTGGGTGGTTTTACCACGTAGCCCTCGATATAAAGATAGATTAATATGACATGTGTAGAGAATATAAATACAGATACTTACTTTTATATACAAAAAAGCCATGAACGGATACTCTTCTATATTCATTACATAGTTGCCGCCAACTATCATTTGTTGCCTTTTCATCTCCGATATCTTCACATTGTGTCGCCACTTCACTGCATTCCTATCTTTTATCATAGTCGTGTTTATACCGCTATATCTTAAAGCTTCGTCCTGGATTCTTTCACTATAAACTAAGGTCAAACCCACAGCAATATAGACACAAAGCATTGCGACGTATTACCTCAGACGCAAGATAAACGATTTAGTAGATTAACTGAGGCCGGTTAGGGGAATATGTATTTATACCCATTGTTTGATAAACCTTAACTAATGTAAATCTGTACGGACATTGTAGTTTCAATAAACACAGAGAAAACTAGTTACAATGCGTTTAGTTCCGTCTCATTGATTATTTTTTCTAGAGAAATTACTTTTACTTGTTTTTAGTGCTGTTTTTTCACTACCTGACCTGTTTTTTTAGATGCAAAACCTGACCTTGTCTAATACAAAACGTTTTATTTAATTATTTTACTAAAACAAAATGTTTAACGACACCATTGTTATCGTATCAGCAATTAGTCACGGAAACAATTGTACTTCAATAAATGTATAATTGCTGAGTGATTGAAAGTTTATCAAAAATAACTAGTATTTAAATTTAGTGGTACATTTAGACTGTGGCATTGGTTAAACACCTGTTGCTGTTTGTAGGGAAGCTTTTCCTCTACTCTAGATGTTTTCAAGAGTAGTTTTCCTGAGTTCAAAGTAAACTGTTAAACACAGACAATTGCAAAACGATACTTTTAATGTAAAGTAAAGATGATTAATTTTGTAACCAAGAAAAAGTGTAAAACGAAATTATTTTTTTATGATAGATAATAGGGAGGGAATTAATGAGAAAAACAATAGATCTTTCAAAGCGTACAAATGAGCAAAAATTAATAGTTAATAATTTCGTTTCAAAATAATTAAGAAGAACTCCTCTTAATCAGTAAAACATACTGACGTTGATTGGTAAAACAATGCGTTTAGCAGAAGTGAAATAACTCAAGAGTCACGTAGGGGACGTTGCTACAAAAACTATTCGGATTGGTGGGGGGTGGGGGTTCAAAATATAAAATGTCCATACAATTTTTACCATATTTCCCACTTTTGTAATGGGGTTTCCAACACGCGGAAGGGGATCTTTGTTATGTTGTGTGGAATAAATCAAAATGGAGGTGGGAATCCCTGGAGGCTCTCCTTCGGATTGTTTTTTTGAAAAATGGACTTTCTTTGAAAAAGTATAGGGTTTTAACACTGCACGTTATATATTGAGTACTTGAAGAGTTTTTGCAAAAATTTCAGCATGTCATTTCATTACTGAAAAATACTTTTCCCCAATATTTCCCGCAAACTTGAAAATGTACCCATTTCGGGAAAACCTGCAATCTGGCCACACTGCTCAGGCTGTCTGGCGCAGGGCACGGCATAGTGAGTCATTGTTGCCACAATAACAAAGGTTGAACCTAAATTTCCCAAAATGTCATTTAAAAGAAGATAATGCATTTATTTGGTATAGAAACCGAAAGTTGTATTTTTGTGTTTTTTGCGTGCAATTTAATTCCAACAACAAAATTCCAAATTTTCAAAAGGTAAGAGTTATAAACACGAATAATAAACAAAAGTGAGATATTTAAAAGTAGAAATACAAATAAAAGGTGAAAAATGTAAATTAAATTTTAAAGTGAAACATCTTTAAGCGCGGGAGGGCAAATTGGTCTGGATAATGTGAAATGAGAAACGCTTGCCTTCTCGTTTGAAAAGAGAAGCAGTCTTTAATCAGAGGGCTAAAGTGGAGGTGCGAACTCGCAAATCGCATTCAATAATCTGAGGCTGTCAGGTCGAGGTGCAAACTCACAAACCGTTCCCGCTGCGAGCTTAATGAAGCAGCCTGTGAAGTGCAAACAAATTCTACAAATACAGTATATTTAGTACACTGCCTTCGTTAGTAGACCAATTGCCAAAATAGTTGAAACACTAAAACATACACATTTAATTTTGGAAATTCGCTCAATTCTCGTCAGCATTTCAGCTGCGTGGTCGAATTATTTATATACTTTAAACATACATTTAACTAACCCTAATAAGTATTCCGGTAACCAAGTATGGTACCTAAAACTAACACATAAGTTGTCAAATATAACACAGCAAGAACCAAATGAAACAAAACTAATAATGAAACATAACAAACAAAAAAACTAACAACTCTATTACTGATACATAATAACAAAACTAACAAAACTTATAGCGAAACATAAAAAAAAAAATCTCAAAGTGAAATACAACAAAAACCAAATGAAACAAAACTAATAATGAAACATAAAAAAAACAAACTAACAAATCTATTACTGATACAAAATAACAAAACTAACAAAACTTATAGTGAAACATAACAACAACAAAAATATACAAAAATTACAATGAAACATAACAAAAAACAAACTAAACCTTTAGTGAAACATAACAACAACCAAATGAAACAAAAATTACAATGAAACATAACAAAAACAAACAAAACCTTTAGTGAAACATAATGACAACGAAATGAAACAAAACTAATAATGAAACATAACAACAAAAACTAACAAATCTATTACTGATACATTGTAACAAAATTAACAAAACTTATAGTGAAACATAACAACAAAAACTAACAAATCTATTACCGATACATAATAACAAAATTAACAAAACTTATAATGAAACATAACAACAAAAACTAACAAATCTATTACTGATACATTGTAACAAAACTAACAAAACTTATAGTGAAACATAAAAACAACAAAAATTAAACAAAACTTACAGTGAAAAATAACAAAAACAAACAAAACTAATAATGAAACATAACAAAAATAAACAAAACTTACAGTGAAACATAACAAAAACAAACGAAACTTACAGTGAAACATAACAAAAACAAACGAAACTTATAGTGAAACATAACAAAAATAAACAAAATATACAGTGAAAAATAACAAAAACAAACAAAACTTACAGTGAAACATAACAAAAACAAACAAAACTTACAGTGAGACATAACTAAAACAAACAAAACTTAAAGTGAAACATAACAAAAACAAACAAACATTACAGTGAAACATAACAATAATAAACAAAACTTACAGTGAAACATAACAAAAATAAACAAAACTTAAAGTGAAACATAACAAAAACAAACGAAACTTACAGTCAAACATAACAAAAACAAACAAAACTTACAGTGAAACATAACAAAAACAAACAAAACTTATGATGAAATATAACAAAAATAAAGTAAAATTTCAGTGAAACATACCAAAAATAAACAAAACTTATAGTGAAACATAACAGAACAAACAAAACTTACAGTGAAACGTAACAAAAACAAACAAAACTTATAGTGAAACATAACAAAAACAAACAAAACCTTTAGTGAAACATAACAACAACAAAAATAAACAAAACTTACAGTGAAACGTAACAAAAACAAACAAAACTTACAGTGAAACATAACAAAAACAAACATAACTTATAGTGAAACATAACAAAAATAAACAAAACTTACAGTGAAATATAAAAAAAACAAAAAACTTACAGTGAAACATAACAGAAATAAACAAAACTTACAGTGAAACATAAAAACAAACAAAACCTTTAGTGAAACATAAGAATAGCAAAAACAAACAAAACTAGTAGTCAAACATAACAAAAAAAAAACCAAACTAATAGTGAAATATAACATCAACAAAAATAAACAAAACTGATAATGAAACAAAACAACTACAAAAACTAATAGTGGAACATAACGACAAAAAATAAAATAACATCTTAACACAAAATACAATAAAGTAACGCGTATTTTAGATTTTATTTAGTTTTAGTTAAATTTGTATTGCATTGATCTACAATACAATTTCACTTTAAAGTTGATTTTCAATTGTAAGAATTGTTTTATTGTAGCCTTGCAGAACATGTGGGATGCAGTTGCAGGATAAAAGTCAACTTTATTGCATTTATGTAAACATTGATTCACTACATCTAAGTGATTACACCAATACTTCTACTTTACTGTCCTACTTCAAACAACAAACATAAAGTCTCGACTCCCGTACATTGGAGTTGGTTTTAATCCTAATTGTTTCCTGAGTTGGCAATGTTTCTCTTAATTGAAGAGCTTTCCCTTCATCCTTCCCCCCACGCCCTCTTAAGTAACCCTTGCAAGGAAGGTTTTGTAACAACCCAGGCCAGTCTGTTTTCTACAGACTTTATATTTGAAATCATTGCGTCGCAAATGATATTCTGTTCTGACCTATTCTATATACCTCTATGATATGACAAAGAACATTGTTGCCCTCCCACAAGCTAGGTACTAAAGGGGAATATAACTGCACGAAAATAAAAAAAATAGCCTATTTGCAGGGCGTTCCACGAAGAAGTGGAGAAACCTTCAGGGCTTGTTGTGCCGGTAAAACTAAAGAAAAATTTTCACTCAAAATAAGTTCTGGAAAGGCTTCTTTTTCCAGCTGTCCGCCATTTTGTTTGTCTACTAAATCACTCTATATATATATAAATCCAAATACCACTCACTGTAAACTTTCAATGGAACCTTATATGGAATTATAATGTTTTTACATTTTCGCTATTTTACAATATGACGGCCAACTTTAAAACTTCTTAAAACGACTTGATGAAAATACGTATTATAAATTTTAGTTTTCCCTAAACTTTGTGGATTAAACAAATTATTTTTAATTATTTGAAAAAATATATCAAATTCCATGCTACAGTTTATGCATAGTGTAATTGAGCATAAGTATAAACAGTTTCAGCTGTCTAACTTTAAAAGTGATTCTCTATCAAAGGTTGCAAAACACGGAAATATTAAAAGTTCGGAAAACGTAAAAAAACTAAAAATCAACTTTTTTATTTAAAATGTTTATTACAATATTATAATATATTAAGTTTAGTATTGTAAAACATTAAATACGCTTCAAAATAGTCCAGATCCATATGTGACGCCTTCTTTGTTTTTATTATTATCCTCAATTTTTTTTTATTCTAATCTAGCTTTCCTTGTGGACTGAGCGACCCTTCTCTTCATGATTCTCTTGATTCATGAATAAAACCAAACTAATTATATTAGTAAGTGCTGCAATCAATTAGGAACTAGGCAAACTACTTGGAATATGTACTAAACTAGGAACAATATTAGCAATATAATGCTATTGATTTCAAAAGTTTCCAATTGTTACTGCTTCGACCCTCTATATTCTACATGTCGCTCTACTTAATAAAAAATCTTAAAACTGATTGTTGATGCTTGAATTATACAGTTATGGCATAAATCCATTTACAAATAATTAAAGACAACAAAAGTACAATTGAAAGATTTTGTAAACATGTTTGGTATTTTTAATTAGGGAACTTCGATGAATTAATCAACACACTAATTGACGGATACAAGGTAAGAAACTTTATTTTAAACACTAATTTTGTTAAAAAATTACGTTTTACCCTAGAAGCGGCATGGTTAAAGCTAAAATTGGCCAGCCCGTTTTTAGCGTTTTGCAAGCATATTTTTAAAAATTCGCCAAAAATAGTAAATGAACCCCAATCCAAAAGTGTTCAGTAGCTTTTTTGTAGATTAAACTTCAAAGAATTCAAATATGCCACTAAAAATTAGTTTATTTTGAAATTGTAAAAGTTATTAGCTCAAGAAACAAAAAATGTTCAGTAACGAAAGGAAAAAGTTCAACTTTAGGCCTACATAAAAAGTAGTAAAAAGTTTTTGTAATTTTTTCATAAGTGTAAAAAAGTTTCGTAATTTAGTTCTAAATAGAACTGTATAAAAACATTTATCAATTTCAAATTTTTTATTTTGAAAAAAAACAGTTTTTATGTTCCAAGTACACGACTGGTAACAAACCTAGGCCTAGATTGTAACGTCATTTACTAATATATGCTTTGCCCAAAAATGAAATATTATTATAACAAAGTGTAGAGGATAAATCAAAGAAAAGAACGGTATACTTGTCTTTCCTTAGTTCACAAAAGTGTTTGAGTTATATTTATTTGAATAACAAAATGACATCAATCTCATGAAGAGTCGGCAGTCGATATGCATGCGTCATATAAACACCGTGGGAACCCACGCGCCCGACTTTCTCACCAGAACGTCCTAATTCTGTACATTTCAATTGTCGTCTAGACAGACAAAAACCGGTTATTTCTGGATTATTTAAACACGGTTACAAAATTCAGACTTTGCTGTACAAAATGGTGTAAAGAAATCTGTCAAAACATTTTATATGGTAGGCGTAAAATGACTTGACAAATGGGCTGTTTCATTGGTTGAGAAACGTCCAATCGCAAGGGTTTACAGTAATTGTTAGGAAAATTACTAATTTTACAGTGACATCTGATTGGAAGACACCAACAGAAAGATAAAATCTTGACGAATCCAATGGTATCGTTATAATTGCCAAAGAAATATTAGTTTAGATGGTCTTAAACGTTGAAGCAGTGGAAAATAACAGTACAATTGTATGGAGATTCGCGCACGGAAAGCGCTGTACACCGATGTGCATATTTTAAAACGATGATTACGTATGTAAATATACGTTTTACGAAAAAGTTTTAAATACAAAAATTAAAGTGTAATTCATTTCCTTTCCAATGGTGTCAGTTTTATAACGATTGGATGATTCTAAGTGGGTTAAATTATCGATTATGCAAATATATGCAAATTTTCGCAAATGTGTGAAATTGTTGCGTTCTGCGCCTGAGAAAAGGCCATGCATGGCCTTCTGCCAGTTCCAGGGAAACAAATTAAATATTTTGTTATTTTAATTCAGTTTTTATTTGTTCTTATAAAATAGTATAAGAATGAATATAATTATTTTGATAAAAAAACTTTAAATATATAAATGGAATAGAATTAATAAAATACGGATTGCGTGTGCAAAAAATAACATACAAACTCTCCTGACATAACGTCTAACTGATTTAAAACCAGAATTTAAATAAAACAATTGTCCCTCTAATATCCACAAGCTGTGCCCTCACCTTCACTCTGTCCTGGTAGCTCCGGTCCCTTTCCCTGATGTCCATCTTTGTTGGTTCCGGCGTCTACACCCCTAAGGCCCCGGTCTAGCAAGACTTCTCACCCAAGAACTTTTCCCCCAAAAGACCTCCTTTCTAATTTGTTCGTCCTATTTAAAAAGAAAACATTAGAATCTGCTGTTTACATCATTTCTAATTACATAACTAATAAGCAATATAAAGTGTTATGTAAGCAGAAGCGTCTGAACCATGCTCACAGTCTGACCAGTGGTTTTAAAAATGTTAAAGATTCTAAAGGATTTTGGGAACTAGTTAATGCATTTAAGTATAAAAGGTTTACTTGTTCATTTTCGCTTAAACCATCAGTAGCCTATGGGTAAATTATTTTTTGGGTTTACTTAATAAAAGATTGTGTTCGGGTCCAACAGCTTATGGAATCCCGTATGTGGAAAACTCTTATTTAGTTAGTGTAATTGTGATGGGAGAGTTGCGAGCTGTATTAGGAAAATCAAAAAACAATAAGGCGCCAGGCTTAGACAGAATTCCCTTTGAATTTTACAAACAGGCACCAGAAGAATTTCTACAATTAGTTTTGCGATTCTTCAATTATATATTTGAGAGAGGAAAGGTTCCTGAGTCTTTCAGAAAGTCTATTATATTCCCATTACATAAGAAAGGTAGTCCAGAAGTAGTAAATAATTATAGAGGTATTTCCTTCTTGGATACCATCTCAAAGGTGTTTACAGGAATATTACTACATCGATTAGAAAACTGGGTAAAAAATTATAAAATATTAAATGAGTATCAGGCAGGATTTCGTAAGGGGTACTCAACGGTGGACAATATATATAATTTGTATAATATTATAAAACTTAAATCAAGAAAGGGGGGGTAAGAAAGTGTATTGTTTTTTTTGTTGATTTTCAAGCAGCGTTTGACAGCATTGGTAATGGAGAACTCTTTTACAAGTTGTATAATATGGGATTGCCTTCAAAAATTTTAAAAATCCTGAAAGATTTATATGAAGGAACATTATCGCAAGTTTGATGTAGTGAGGGGTGACGGAAGAATTTTTTACAACAGCGGGGGTCAGACAAGGGTGTCTTCTCTCTCCTTTGTTGTTCGCATTGTTTGTAAATGATATACATGATGAAGTGGGAGGTGGTTTGTGGATACATTAGGGTACTTTTGTATGCAGATGATTTAGTGATATTGTCAACGGAACCAGTTATGTTGCAAAATATGATTGACAATTTCAAGGCATATTGTGAGAGATGGAATTTGACTGTAAACATGGACAAATCGAAAATAATGGTATTTAGGCAAGGGGGACGTTTAGGAGTTCGGGAAAAATGGAAATACGGTGATGTACCAATTGAAACAGTTAATAAGTATAAATATTTAGGGGTCACTTTTACGCCAAGTTTATGTTTTAAATTGCATGTTAGGGATAGAACCTCAACAGCAAAATATGCCTTGAATACTACCTGGAAGGCGTTTATTGCCAAAAATAATATTCCACTGTCTGCTAAACAGGCCGTATTTGAAGCGGCATGTAAAACAGTTGTTACATATGGAGCTCAGGTCTGGGATTACAATAACATTACAGAATTAGAAAGCTTTCAGCGTTTTTTCTTAAAGAAGCTCTTTGCTCTCCATAGTAATACACCAAATTATATATTATATTTAGAGACAGGGGCTAAGCTCTTACATCTGCAACTTTTGAAATGTAATTTTAAATACATAAGAAGGACATTATATTTACCGGATGACAGGCTACCAAAAAAACTATCGAAGCTGATTTTACTTGAAAAAATTTCATGGGCAAAATTTTGGGGGGAATTGGGAGAAAGTTGTGGCTATGAAGGGGATTTTTTAAAGGTTTTTGAGGATAAGCAGTTTGGACAGACTTTAGGCAGTCTACTTGAGAAATTAGATATGAGGTCCAGGAGCGTTTGGTGCGATCGGGTTAATAGGTCCCAATTTCATAATATTTATAGTAAATTAAATTTATCACTAGGACAAGCAGGATACATAAGTGATAGGTTTTCGAGAGGTATTATCAGCATAATATTTAAAGCAAGGAGCGCCATGTTACCTCTCAATTATAGACCGGACAGGGAGGACAATAAAAGGAAGTGTTCTATGTGTAATTCTAATGAGGAGGAAAATATTGTAAATTTTTTGGGCAGATGTCTGATTTTAGGAGAAATTAGGAAAAGTTGTTTTGGAAATAGGGTTCTGGATGTGGAAAGAATAATAAATATTTTAAATGGTGAAAATTGGTCAGGGCTGGTGAATTTTGTACGTCGAGCACTTAAGCTTAGGCAGAAATTTATTTTTGAATTTAATGTTTAGCAAATTAATGCCGATATTGTTTTTTGTGGTAATATCCATCGGTAGTAGCTTCTCACCTTATCTCTTTTATATTCACAACCTGCAGTAGTATTTCAAATGTATGGGTTTAAAATGTGTTTTAGTTTAATGTTTTACATTTATTTGTTACTAAATATTCAGATTTTGTATTATTGTTTTTGTTTGTTCAATGTGTATATTTTGTTGTTCATATATTTTTGGATCTTTTAACTTTGTAATTTAGTAGTCTATAATTTAATCTATTAAAGTTGCCTACCTGGCGGACGACCTTTAAATGGTCATGCCATAAAGTGTGATATTATTTTGGTTACTGTAGTTATTAGTTTTGTTTCTTTATATGTATTATTATATTTGGATATTGTTATTTTGTTTCTTTCATTATGTAAATAAGTATTTAATAGTATTTTTGTAAACTTGAAAAATGTTTGTAATAATAAACACACTTTTATTATTATTATAATTACATAACTATCTACTCTATATTACTCTGATATTATCTAATTGTGTTTGGTAATACAATTCTACTATTGTTAAACATTTATCAACATTGTTTTTGTCTAACAAAATTACCTAACAATTCATTTCATTACGTAACAGAGTGAATTCTCTTATTTTGACCATTTGTAAAATATTTGATATTTTAAATCAATATTTTGCAAAATCCTTTCTCAGTTCATTTCTTAATAATGTTATGAAGGTAATATGAAAATTTTAAGGCTCTAGCTATCATAGTTTTGGCTGTACGTTGATTATGAATCAGTCAGACAGTCAGGACTGCTTCTTTTATTAATAAATACACTTTAGAGCCAATACTTATGATTATATGCGATTTATGGATGAAAACTTCGATACCAACACCTAAAATCATATACAGGGTGGTTATAAAGTCACTCCCCCCCCCTTAACTTTTGCATTTGTTAAAACAAACAAATATCCTTTGGGGAACGATACTAAATTAACCCAATGCATCTTTTGAAGCAATCGGAAATTTTGAGTGTCGCCTAAAGGGATCGTGGGAGAAACTCTAAATTTTTAAATGGGAAGTATGGTCATGTGATACTTCATTTTAAAGATATATTTAAGACTAGGAAAATGACATAAAGAAAATAAAAATCGGACCACCCAAAACAAAAGGACGGCCCTAAACGTGTTGAAATGAATCAACATAAAGTTGTTAATATCTCGAAAAGGAAGAGTTTTTAGAAACAATTTCAAGAGACAGCAAATGTTAATTTCAAAGTGCTTGACCTAAAAAATTGCTTCCAAATCGATTTAGTAAATTTTATTTTTTACAAAATTTTCTAAGATGGAGGAGTAAAAATAAAATTTACGATATCGATTTGGAAGCAATTTTTTTAGGTCAATCACTTTGAAATAAACCTTTTTTGTCTCCAAAATTTTTTTATAAAAACTCTTCCTTTTTGAGATATTAGCAACTTTATGTCGATTTATTTCAACACGTTTAGTTCCGCCATTTTGTTTTGGGGGGGTCCGATTTTTATTTTCTTTATGTCACTGTCCTAGTCTTAAATATACCTTTAAAATGAGGTATTTAAAAAATTTTGAGTTGCCCCCAAAATCCTCCATTTTTAGGGGACACTGAAAATTTCCGATTACTTCAAACGATACTTTGGGTTAAGTTAGTATCGTTACCCAAAGGATATTTGTTTGTTATAACAAACACAAAAGTTAGGGGGGGGGGGGGTGACTTTATAACCACCCTGTATATTAATTATTTTATTTCGCTTACATCTAGATGACGGAGATTTAATACATATATTAAATAAATAAAAGCCCCATAGAAAAAGTCAATTGATAAAATTTCCTTCACTACTGTTTGAAGGATTACAATTAGGTAACTACCCTCGAACAATACATACAAATTACACTACTTCCGCAAGCTGGATAGCTGAAATTTGGTACATAATAATATGCTATGGTACACAAGAAATAAAACCAATTGTATTTCAAATACGTGATTAATGGATTTAGTTCCCGCCAGCTTAAACTATTACGTAACCTGTAATCAATCAAAACTGCATTAGCTGTGTGACATTGCAAAATTTACTCACAGATGTAACAAGATCATTATTTATCTCTGGCCATGGATTGTTATTCTTTCTTTAACACTTCTTATCAATTAATGCCTTAATTACTGCAGTGATAACGGTGTCGTGTGGTTACGAAATATAAATTGTCATAACCTTCCTCATTGACATGTTGATGCTTGCGGATGGATATTTTAATCAGCTACTCTACTAAAAGTAAATTAAAAATATTAAAGAATTTTATAAAACTTGTCCAGGCGACGTATTTTCTACTGGGCTAAAATAAATGCTTTTTAATACCATTTTAGCTCCTTAAAATAAGTAGTTAACATAATTTGTACGGTATTCTTGGGATCAACCAATGATCCGTCGAACGGTCTGATCGTACACTTGGTTTATACATACCCTCAGACTTTTCTCTTTTATACGAAGAAAGTCTGGTTTAACCGTTAAATATATATCAAATCCGTTTGCAATAATGTGAAATGTACTCATGTTACATTTGTAATTTGATTTGTAATTTGCATGTTCGTTCGTGAGTTATGTGTAACAAACTGGTGGAAAACGGGATTTTTAGCGTTTATTGGTGCATAGCTAATAATTTACGAATGCCTAAAAGGGGCACATAGATCAATTGGGGCGAAACTCACTGTACGTTTTTGGGCCATGGAACTTTGATCCTAAATGGATTTTTTTATTGCGTGAAATGGTAAGGCACGATATTTACTCGATAGTGCTTTTATTTATTTAATCACGTCAGCCAGCGAAGCTTTATGTACCAGCTAGAGGAACATATACGGGGTGTAAACCCACAAACTTTTGTAGATCATTTAAGTTATATATATACTAAGTAGTATATAGTTGTACATAGTTATGTATATAGGGTATCCTACGAGGAAGCGGAATACACTTTCAGGACTTGTTCCGCTGATGAAACTAATAAAAACCTTCATATAAACATAGGTCGGGAAACGCTTCTTTTACTGTGCATGCGCAATTTTTTTTACTAAACACATCTAAAACGGTTTAACCGATTGACATGAAATTTTGAACGTTATTCATAAATGTAAAGTTTGGAAAACATAAACAACTTGTTCTGATAATCTGTTTTAAAATGAAGACCGTTTATAGTCCAAAATATAACTTTGAAAAAATCCGCATAGAGCTGAAAATTAGTATGGCTGTTAAATATGGTATTACAAATAAAATATAAAAAATCCCCTATCATCCTAGGTCTGCCGAGAATTTGATTAAAACTCAAAGTTTTCTTTTAAACGGTAATTATTATCGTAAAAATAGGTTTGACAAAAGTTGTAGATCATGCTATTTTCTACACAAATTGATGTTTTACTTTTTTCCTATGAACCTCCATTCCTGAGATATCGCGATTCCAAACATCAAAAATACAAATACGTACTCTTACGCGGCCTGCACCAGATGACGTTCAATAATAGTATTGGTTTGTGTAGATGAAATACATTCGAATTACATAAGATGAACATTAAAAAAAATGTCAGCCTATAAGAATCACCAACAATTTGTAGCGAATATTGCAAATTTACTATTAGCCCAAAGAATAAAGATTTTTCAAGAAGAATTTAACAGCAAGCATCATACAGTGACTTTAATTGTAGCACATAGGTACGTAAAATACAAAAACTTCCAGGCAATGAGCTTTTGCTCATTTTTTATAAACAAAAATAACAATACATTATTATTTTTTAGGCTTTTTGTTGATATTATAAAATGTTATGAATGGGTTACGATACTTCCATTGGCACAATAATTGTAGAGAATTTAAAAACCTACAAACTGTTTTTTTTATAGACCCCAATCGGACCATTTTCACTGAGAAAAGTTGAAAAACCATAAAAAATTACTATTTAAAACAAATTCATATCTTTGTTAAATTACAATATTAAGGGTAGATCTTTGGAAAATGATTGTTTAATATGTGTATTTCAAACTGGAGGAAGATGAAATTTGTTGCATTTAAAAGTTGTTCCACAATTTTACAGTATAAACAAATTAGGTCATTACCTTGCATAATGCGCCCTATTAACCTGAGTGGCCAGATTCAAATTTACCCAACGGATTCTGAAAGTAGACATTAAAACCTACAATTCTTATATCTTAGATTTTTGAATAATGTTGATAAAGTATGGTAAAAATGCTTCCGAACATAGAGCGAAACGCGTAAATTTGCGGCCGACAGCGAAAGAGGCTGTTTTAGTGGAGAATTCAGCGGCAGGGTGCGCGTATCAAGCTTTCATCCGCTGCTGGTTCCCCCGCTACCACTGCCTCTCTTGCCGTCGATCAAAAATTTACGCGATATTTTTTTATTTTTCATACCTATGTGTGCTACCCTTAGAGTCACTGTGGATGTCACTTGCTGTTAAATTCAATAACAAAATTAGTCTTTTATTTTGCTCTATTAACTGGTATATTTTATGTAAAGGTTATAGAGACAAAATAACGCTTCTCATTGAGAGGTTATAAAATGATGATAAAACCCACAAATAAGACAAGATAAGAGTTGTGACTTGCTGAATTCACTCGTATCTTTACGTTTTCTTAAAAAAAACTTTGACACCAATCTCTTATAATACGGTCTATCAAGCTAACGCCAGTCAGTGTTGTACTCGAATTGTTGATGAAATGTCATCGGATGTGTTAAGTGATTTTTGTGGATCGACATTTTGGGTGAGTTTGGGTATATATATATATATATATAGGTAGATTCTGTAATGTGGAGATAATTCAGGTGGTGAAATAAAAAAACAACTTCCAATAAACGTAATCTGGAAACGCTTATTTTACCAGCTAACTGCGATTAAATTTTTTTACTAAACATCTTTAGAAGGGGTTAACATACTGAGTTAAAAATGTACTAATCTTTACGTTTTTTTAAAATCACAGTTTTTGAGTAAATAGCGCCATAGGTTATCTAAAGCCCCCTCCTGACGGTGAATAACTGTCCCTGGATCAGATTTTCCCTATTATGTCTTTCCGTCTTTATTAATATAAATTTATAAAAATAACTTAAATTTTTGATCGTAGCGAATGAACACGTTATACGATTTCTATTTTATAATAATAGAAATTCATGGTTTTTAAAGGGCGTTTCAATGATATGTAAAAAGATAGGGGTTGGAATTTAAAAAACGAAAATTGCCTTGTCTCCTTTTCTTTCCTTTTTTCAAAATGGAACAAGAATTTTGACCCCCCCCCCTCCCAAAACACCAGAAAAAGTGCTATAATTGGAATTGTAGAGATTTTAAGTTGTTATAGCAATCCATTAAAATTGTATCTATGTGTATCACGGCTTATTTTACATGCTGTACATAAATTGATATGTATATTTTTTGCAACTAGTTGTTACAACACAATCAATTGAGCCGTTTCTGAAATATTCATTATTTAGTAAATAAACTGTGGACAGCTGATAAATGAAGCGTGTGCGGACACAGGTTTAAAGTAAGTTTTGTCTATATTTTGACTCAAACCACCAACCTCTGTAAAACTCCGAGTGTTACGGAATCACTATCTATATGAACTAGGAACTCGAAGGTTTTACTACATCTGATGTCGTTACTTATCTTACATTAAAACACTCAACTTAAGAAATGCCATTGTCACAGATAAAAATAAGCAAGGTCTAAGAGATTGCTCGGAATACCATTTAACAACACAGATAACGGGTTTCTTCATTCAACAATGTTTATTTACAGATGTAGGTTTGATGCTATTATGTTATGCAATACATCTTAACGGAGTTATTTAGTGACCTACTAACGTGCGTGGACTGAAGACATATCTCATTGACTTAGTAGGTGAGAAAATTGACTAATAAACAAACACGTATTATAACGTTAGGGGCTCCGCCCCTGCTCGCCCCAGGGCGAAGGCAATGCAAATAGATTATTGTATACCCTGATATTTTCACGGAAATTACGATTGAGCGGTGACTTATACATAGCTAATGTAAGACACGACTATCCCCAACAATTCGAACGGCGTCATCCGTTGTAATTTCACTATTAGTATTTAATTAATCAATAATCAACATAAAAACTATTATATTACTATCCAAACTAAACAGTTTATAATATGTAACACCAGATATTTGATTTATAATACAGTAAGCCTTTTGTTTACTTTTACCTAATCTAAAAAGTTGTTAGTCGTGAAGAATAGTTACCTTATACTAAATTCGCCAAATTGGTTGCAAATAAACGTGTTTGGTTCATTGTAGGCCTAACATACAATTGTGTTGTTTTAGATTTCTGTTTGCTTTTACTTTTAGTTTGTTAATCCAACCTGAACAAGCCGTTTGTTGTGAAGAATAATAAACCGATTCTAAATTTGCTAATTTGGTTGATATGGTAATAAATTCAAAGAAACTTTTGTTGCTTTTGATCCGATCAGCTGTTTTATCTGATACAGGACTGGGAGTGTACTCTCGATGTCCACTATTTTTACGGTTTAAAATGAAACTTTTACAAAATCCTTTCTGAGTGTGCGTCTGCGACCCTTGAAAGAGTATACCGTTAAGTAGTTTTTTCTCTACGTTGATTCTGCGTCATTCAGTCAGTAATAAGAAACATTGATGTCCCTAAACACAAGTTTGGTAAATAACACTACACAAATAAACTGAAAAACAATTAATTGTTGGTATTGTTCTAGTTCCCTGATGTAGCCTACATTTCGGTAAACAATTTACCATCAACGGAGGGTTCTAAATCTAGACTTACAATAATAAGAATGTCTCTATAAAACTAAACAGACATATTCTCCTCCCTTTCCACATGTAGGTCAACCAATGATAAGTGACCATGCCAAGGGCATATTTAAAAAAAAGCCAGGTAGAAGTGGCTAACGGTTTGATTAACTTCCGCCCTCTTACTACAAAATTCTCGTTATGCGTAGTGGTCCTCAAAGTTATACGTTTAAGGGTTTATCTGTTCATTATTATCCGTTTTATTAGGAAAATAAGGTTATTAAGAACATTATTTTCTAGTTTGTTGGAAAATATTTGAATAGTTGATAGTTTTCCACTATGAGACATCCGGATAGCACATCTAATATGATATTTTTGTTATGACAGTTGTCCGTTTTTAGTAATACTCGTGTAAGTTATTACTGATAAGTTACTCTTTATTAATCTCGAGAGCTTTTGAAGAGGTTTTTTACGTTATTTTATCTTTAAAACATTCAAATTATCTTGTTTTAAAATAAAAGTAAAAGTGAAATCATGTTGGTGTAAACTGAAGTACCATTACGTAGTTATTACATTACTGTGAAGTGCTTTACCTAAACGATACTGTATTTTAGCCTCTGAGTGTCTAATTAAATACTGGAAGAGTTTACTGACGTACTGTAAAACTGAATGATCATCAGACTGACTGATAAAATGACCAATTCAGTAATTGACTAACACAATAGCTGACTAGTCGGCTGACTGGCTGCCTAACTTCCTGACGAATGTCTGACCAGCAGACTGACTAATCTTCAAACTCACTGATTAATTTCTTGGCTAGTCTACTGACTTAGTAACCAACTGACTGACTGATTAGTTGGAATAACGGGCTAGGTAGTTACCCACTAACTAACTATTAACTACTGACTTAATTACTAACAAGCTAACTAACTTGAGAGCAGACTGACTAATCATACAACTGACTATAATTTCTAGACTAGCCGACTGACTTCGTAACCAACTGACTGACTGATTAGTTGTAATGACGGGCTAGGTAGTTACCCACTAACCAACTATTAACTACTAACTTAATTACTAACAAGCTAACTGTCTTGAGAGCATACTGACTAATC
>JAGFPH010008448.1:8989-37121 GCA_018207615.1 Philaenus spumarius
TTAATATTTAAATGGTTTATCTAATAGAAGTACTATTATAGTTTTTAGTCCAAAACTATTTACATAGTATTTTATGTAAAGGTCTTTATTTTTCTTTAAAGGTAAAATATCACATATATGGGTTTTTCTTGATTCAAACGACTTCTTTACATTATCATACGGATAACGAGCAGACGCCGAAGTATTTATGCGGTGCTTATTCTAGACGTGATTTAAATTAATTATACCAAAATATTTCTAGCCTCATATCCTTCGTTAATTGAATTATCATATCATCTATCTTAATACAACTAGTATGCTTCTAATGTAAACCAATAACAATTTACAATCAATAACGTATTTTTATTAGAAACGAGTAATCTGGTGCAATACTAACAAAACAAATTTGTATGCCGTTGAATACGAGTATCACAGAAAGGAACATTAATTTAACGTATTTAGAATATGCAATACAGTGTTACAGTAAGAAACAGTATTACTATTGCAACACAGACATATATTTTCTAACCAACCAGTAAGGGGTGTTGCTATATAATTTATCTGTTAATTTCAGAGTTGAATGAAGATAAGACATAATGTTGGTTTCAACTGGAGGGTGCAACCATACTACGATTTTTTCCAACCACCAACAGTACAGTGATGAAATTAGGCTAATATTTCGGGATATAATATACCTCGTGCGAGATTCAGTCTATTACTTTTCAATAGTAGCATTACAATTTATTGTTTGGTATTATACAACAAATGTGAGTTCGCAGGTTAGTAAGAGATCCCATTGAGTGCTGGTTGCGAGACCGAAGTAAAAAGAAGAAGACAGATTCATAAATCAGTAAGATTTATTTAATATTAAAGACAAATCGCTTGCTTTTATTGAGGATGTAAGAAACCACAAGAGAAGTTTTATATCGCTGAGTTTCCAAGTTATATTTATTTCATAATACATACAAAGTTTATACTATTTGGCAAATGGTAAACATTAATCAAAATAAATTGGAATTGTTTCTACAGTTAAAGTGTTAATGTTAATATCTTCCTACAGATATCTCTTGAAAGCACTTGAAGTACATACAGCTGTTTATCTCCCAGAACAAAGTTGCCTAGTCCAACAAAAATTTAAATACAGTTACTAAGCAATTATCACATTCTATTCACATGTATTGAACAACATTTTTAAACTAAAAAAAATAAGGAAAGTTTAAATAGCATTCTTGATTGTGTAAATATAAAGGCAAATGATGTACAAAACTAAAACGTATTGTGAATTTTTCTGTAAAACTCATGTGCACCTTCAAATTTATTTTATAATAAAATATTAAGTTTAAAATAGTCTTTAATGAGATACTAATTCATTTAGTACTTATACAAAATATGAACAACTCAAACCATTGCCAGCAAATATCGTAAACAATTCAGAGGATAGTAATAATAAGATACAATTTATTTGTGTAATGCAGAGCAATAGAACCTATACTATGTTTAAATAATATAAATAGCAATATTTATATTTAGACAAAAATACATATATCTTTAATGTGGAATTAAATGTTAAATGTTTTAATAGTTAAATAGCTATTTATTCGTTCTGCCCTACTAAATAGTTATTACTAAAATTAGTTAAAAGATTATTTTTACTTACTCCCCCTATACGTAGTATATGGAGAAAGTATTGTTTTCGTCCAAATTTTCGAATTAGAATTTTTATTAGTGAAATTATCTGTTTTGGTGCTCCCTGAACTTTAAAAAATTGTTTAGTCTAATTATCTGTGTTGGTGCTCCCTGAACCCAAAAATATTTTAAGTGGCATTATTTGTTTTGGTGCTCTCTGCACAAAAAAAAGTTTTTTTTGGTGATGTCTGTCCGGTGGTGTATGTGTCTTTGTGTCAGTTAGGATATGTACAGAGCTGGAGACCATACCAACTGTCCTATTTTGATGCAATTTGGTATGTATATGTAGTTCTGGAATATCTTCAGGGTTTTTTTCATTTTTCTAAAAATTTTGGATTTTTAAGGGGTTTTACCGCCCAAAAATGGCAAAAAAAGAGAAAAATCAAAATTTCTCAAAAACAGCTCAAACGATGTTGATAAAATTTGGCTTATTTGTAGCCCGTAATGTACCCTACCATATGCACAAAACCGAATCTTTCTAAAAAATCTCTTTTAGGTAATAATAATAACTGATTTTTGGGGGTCTTGGGCCAAAAAAGGGGGTTGTTTTAAAAAAAATTTCAAAACCTTTTTTCATGCATCTATACAGGACTAATTGACATGTTTGGTGCAAATTTGTTCGAAATCGATCGAATAGTTTTAATAAAAATAATAATATTATAATATAATATGAATGTATGTTACATGTGTAACGTTTTAATAAAGCGCGCCTTTAACTTCATCTCAAAAGCCTATTCATAATAAAACAGCAACCCTGACCCGATCTGCCGTCCATCACGGACAACTACAAATCAGCTGTGACCTGGCACTGAACAGCGAATGCGCGACCAGATAAAGACTTATGCACTAGTCACGCTGCCATTAAGCTTTCTTTTCGAGGATGGGTACAACATGACCTGACATATTTCTTATCTACACAATGCGTCTTTAATATAATTGTTTCAAAAGATAAGCGATGCTTAGTGCGGTGTATTCACTTACCAAAAAGTATTAATTTAATTTAAAACATTGTGTATTGTGTAATTTGGGATGTATATAGTAGTGAAAATGTTTCGTAATACGTAACGGCAGTAGACCGGCCATGCTTCTTAGTTTGCAACATTCTAACCGGCGGAAATGTATTAATCTCATTCCCAGGTAAAGATTTCATACAAATATTTTAAACTAATTTTCCATCTGAGTTTGCTATACATATGTATATTGTCTGAATTTAACTTTAACCCACTGTTCAACATTTACAAATTAATTAATATATAACAATAAATTAATACTGTCATAAATTAATTTAGTCTAAATAGCCTATTTGTTAATATCAAGATACAGCCTAATAGCACTAAGCAAAGTGCAATTTAATATTTAATAGCCTTTTAAAGCCATATAAAAATAGCTAGTATCTGTTCAAAGTATTTCTTTAATCCTATTTCATAAATTCATAGTTACAAAAGCCATGCTGTTTTATATATGACATTTTATACATGACAGCATATGAACAATCTTAAACTTGAAATTAAGTTACATACGTTCTACAACTAAGTCCTGTTGTACTTTGTTTGTAGTGAATACTGGTGCAAGAACTACCCTATTCTTTCTGCAGTGAAGTGAACACATTCTGTAAACAAACCGTCTTAGGGGCAAACAATTTGTGAACAATAGAAATCTAGAACGATTACACTATCAATCATTAATTTCATAATGACTTCAGTGTGGCAATTAGAATACTGAAATATTTCCATCAATATTAATCAAAAATAAAGGCTTATGGATCAATTAAAATATAGATAAAGGCTGTAAACAAATATCTTATAATTACTTATATTTTGGATGGGGTAGCTAGCATTTTTTGACCTTACAATCCCAAAGGGTTATTTCTAAATTAAATTGTTTATTTTTTTTATTACATGAGAGACGTCTCAATAACATTAAACTCCATTATTTGTATTATTTAATTTTTGTTTAGTATTAAGATTGGCCAACGAAATAAATGTTATTAATAAATCCATTTAAAATGTATTTAATTTTGTAACTTTGTAAATTTAACTAATTATATTTTTTATTATAAATGGGGAGGGTTTTCAAATTTTACTTTTGGTGGGATCTTTTTTAAACTTAAATAAATTAATATTCTAAATGTAAATTTTCTTTAAAATCCTTTTATTTCTGTACATAAGGGCATATACATTTTTTTCTTAAGGGCATATCAGTTTTTTTTTTTTACATGAATATATAAACATATATTAATTTGAAGTAAAGTCTAATAAACAAACTGTTTATTATGTGAATTGTATTTTTGTGATTTCCTGTAAATAGCTAACTCAAGTGTTTGAAATCAGCTTTGAATAAGGTAAGGTTAGAGACCATTTTACATTGTAAAATCATTAAATTTTATTTCTCTTTATGTATGTACCATCTTATTTTCTACCCAGTACGCATTCCATATCGTTTGTTCCCTTTAAGGATGGTACACATGTTACATGCATCTAATATTTTCCATGGTATGTCCTACTTTTGCAATTCTAAATAACTACCTCCTATGCTACTCTTGGGAAGGTATAAAGTTTCAACTAGGAGAAAGTATGTGGCAGTTATCTGGTACCGTTTATTTGTTCTGTATATAATAATGTTTTTTCTTTACTTTATGACCAGTAAGCCTAATAACATGGATAATTCAATTTACAATAAAACTAGCTGTTTAAAAGAAACATAATATTTATTAACAACATAATCTAACCTGATTCGAATACTATAGAATGTATGTGTGTTATTTCTAATATTTAAATACATGCATTTTCTGTCAGAATGGACCATCTAGAATCCAGTCACATCGAAGCTTGGATTTAATTATATTCTGTAAAACACTTCGCTACATCACCTTACATAAAGTAATCATTGTATATGTATCAATTTATATAACCTGAAAGCAAACATCTGCTTCCAGACTTAGCAGAAATAATCATGAAGAATAAAACATTGTTCCGCTACCTCAGTAAAAAGAAGACTTTTGTTCATTTCTAATACATTGAGTACAATGAATAAACATATTGGAAGGCAACTTACACTGAAGCAGGGTGTAACTGCTAACTGATTATAATATAACAAACAAACAAACCTAGACGTATACAGTTTACTCACAAAATCAATCTAATGTTGATTTCTGGCTCGCCTGTAATCGGTTGCGCCTGCAATTTGACTTTGTCAGTGAGTGACCATTGTCGAATTTATTTTTTGGCTGCTGTCAAAAAGATACAATTGAAAAATAAAATTCAATGTGTTCAACTCTTTTGTAATCTGCTACTTCTTTACCTATAATGTTTTGAATTACAATTGCCTGAAATCAATACCGACAAACTTAACTCGAAACGTTTGCTGTACTTTAAAATTGCACCGAAACTAATATCAGACAGTTTGGTAACGAACCTAATGACTATAACTCTAATGGTTGAGAGCATTGAAAGACAAGGTACACACATATACAAAAGATGAAAAAATATGAACCACTTCACCCCCCAATGCTATCGTCTCGCTACGAGACGATCCGGTACCCTGCTGTGTAGTGCTATCGTCTCCCAGCGAGACGATTCATAAAATCGATATATTGACGCTAATCACTATCGGAAAACTTGAATTGCATATAGTATTAAATTAAATTCGATTCTTTATCTAGTAGACAGTGAGGGTTTGTGTTCTTTGGAGAAAAAGAAATAGTAGACGGCGGTATTGTCAGCTGTAAGCTGCGGTTTCTTTACGTCTGCATAAACTAATCGTTAGTTTGTTTGTTCAAGGTTATTGTTTATAAGCGATTTATAATAAGTGTTTGGTCATATTTTTAGTTACTATTTTATTTCAGTTTATTTCAGTTATATTTAGAGGTTATTATAATATAAAATATAGTGTAATATAAAATTGTAATACTTTCCCATAATGTAAATAAGAGATTGAAAAATCGTTAGATAAATAATATCGTTAGATAAATAATATTATTAGTGTTTTTATTACTCATCACAGTTTCTATTATTGTATATATTTGTAATTTTAATAACATTTCGAAAATTTTGTTTATCTTGAAATTTTAATTCTGTGAATTTAGTGAATGTGAACCGCCTCTAAAGTTAAACATTTTAGTGAATGGTTGTTCTTCATTATGATTTATCATCCATCATACTTCTACTTAATAGTGTTAAGTAAATAAAACTGTTACTATATTGTTGTCTGACTTACCCTTAAGTCATAGATATATAATATGTCACATATAAATCGAAATTTGTATTTATTAAACAAATTTCAAAATATGTTTCTTGCGATGCCCTAAAAATGCTTAGCACTTACAAGTGAAATACTCAGCAATATTAGGATTAAAAAATGAAGATTACATGTACATATAACAATTTTTCAAAAACTAAATTACTTTATTTACTGTTCTTATTACATGTTTTAATTATGTTCATACAAATTCCTAACACAAACTATATAAACCAAGTTTTTGAAAACATGTAAGTACGGTAGTTTATTTGATTTGCTCTCACTGAGTGATTTACAACTACGTGTTCAGAAGATGGAGATTGAGACGAAGAAATTCCTCAAGTAATCTGAGAAATGCCATTCATACCATTATCCGAATGTCAACAGTTAATTACTATTGTTAACTAAATATATTCTTTTAAATAAACTTAAGGAGGGCTCTACAAAACTAAAATGATATGAATTTGTCTTGGGAATTTTAGAACATTTCAACTGACTGTGTTTTGATGAAAGATCAAAACATTCCATTCTTCCCTTTTACCTTACCAAAGCATTTCTGTATTTCATTGTGTAACTTTTAAGAAACCAACTCTAAGATTGTTTGTCTTGTCTCGATGTTAAAGTAATATTTCAAATACTTTTAAGAAGAAACAACAACTATAAACCCTAAAAGTAAAAACAATAATTTTTTGTCAGATTTGAAGCTTCTGCAATTTTATTTTATTTCTACATACAATAAAGAAAAGTATTAATTTCTTGAATTAAAATTTATTTCACTGTCCTGGACAATTAGCTAAAATAAAGTACTATACATCAAATTTAGAAAATTATCTCTATTTCCAGAAATTAAAACTGGTTTTAAATAACAATACATAAAACACACCGTAGGTCGGGATATATTGCTGAATTAATCGTATTAATTCACTGTGAATATTTATAGCTTTTTTCAACTGTATGAGAAAACCTATTTATTTGAACCAATCTTAATAATTAGGATTTAGTCCTTATTTTAAAAAAATAGTTATTATTAATACTAAATTATCATACTAGGTAGTATGATATCATATTATCATATTGATAGTAAGTGTTTTTAGGTTATAAGGTCAATATACTGAAATTCAATTTAAACGCGTTCAGGCAGAGCTTGGTCAGCACAAGATGTGATTAATTTACTCACTGAAATAACTCGAATTGTGGGCATGCATTGCATTATTCTCTATGACCTGTAGCACAAGGCGTCAAATTAATGCAATTCTAGTTGTCTATTGTTTGGCCTCGTACAATGATGGTTTCAAATCTCTTTAGCAAGGTTTCTTAGTACCTGCTACTAACCATGAGCTCTATTTTAGCAGAAGATGAATAAGCTTTAATAAAAATGTAAATGGATTAGCGGACGAACATCTGAAATCGTGCCCAAAGCTGCACTAGTAATTTAGAAAATAGGTATATTTTTTTCTTATAAACTTATGATTCATGTTTTCATAAATTGTCTTATTAATAGGATTGTTCTTTTAAATTACATACTAAATAGTTTAAATTAATTTTATCGCTCCATAGATATTCATTTATTTATTTTTGCCACAGACCTGTCACATACAGGACAAATATCCATTGCCAGATGGCATGGCAATGCAATACAAAATATTAGAATATTTTGTTATATGCACAAACATTAAACAACAAACACTACAATACCAAAGTTTTAAAATACTGTACATACTATTTAAACAATATTTTTAACTGAAACTACACCTCCAAAAATGCCACAGGCAATCCGTTCATTTCTGCAACTTAATAGATAAGCCTATATGATTACCTATATCCATATAAGCCAAATACCACTCACTGATCACCGTCTCTCCGAATCCACCAAATGAATTTGCAATTAAACTTGGTATACAACTTCCTCAAAAGCCTTAGACGCTAGCTTAGATACGGGTTTGAAAATGTCTTCCTCTAAGGTTGTTAAAAATACTAAAATGTTAAGATGTTGACTTTGCAGCACTATAATTGAAATCTAAAATGTAAAGAAAAACATTTAAACACACATAAAATTAAAATCAGTCACAAAAATTAACATCAATATTATCAAACTACTGCATCTCTGAAGTTATCTTAACCAAGTAATTTAGTCATCTCGCCAAGCAAATATTGAATCTGGTGGAACTCCCAAATTAAGACCTCGCTTACATTAAAATTACATCACAAGGCGAAAATCACCTAAGCAAAATATTTATTCTTACACATTCTAAACTTGTTTCTACATCATTGGCCAATAGTTTATAATCACATTTTTCGAAACATTTTTATTTCTATAACATTTTAACTTCCACTTTACTTTTGTTATTGTAGTAATCTGTAATCTTATAGTAAATAAAAGTGTTATTATTTTAGAAGGAAGTGCACCTGCTGCTGAATGTCAGACTATATTTAGGTCTTTATGCCATCCACCAACAGTTTAGTGATGCAACTGGTCTATATTTCGTAATATAATATACTTCGTTCGAGACTCTAGCTATTAATTGCATATTAGCAATGCAATTGTTTGGTATTATACTAATATGAGTTCAAAGGTTTACTAAGAGATCCCGTTGACAACAGTTCTGAGAGCCGGTTGCGAGATCGAAGTACAAAGAAGAAAACAGGTATATATCGAAGACAAATCGCTTGCCTTTATTGAGAATATAAGAAACCACAAAAGAAGTTTAATATAGCGGAGTTTCCCAGTTACAATTATTTCATAATGCATACAAAGTTCCTACAGTTGGGCAAATGGTAAACATTAATCAGAATAAGTTGGAGTTTGTTCTAGTTTAAAGTCAAACAGTTAAAATGTTAATGTTAATATCTTCCAAAAGAAATATGTTATAAACGCTTTAAGTATATACAATTTATCTGTCTAAACATATGTTGCCTACGAAAAAAGAAAACAGGTGCCAGGCAATGATCACATTATTATAAATTTCTTCGGAAAGGTAAGAACATAATTTTAAACTGTTTTAAAAGGTGAATAATGTACAAAATACAAACTTATTGTGAAATTGTTGTGGCCTTTAATAAGAATTCTATTATATAATTGATATAATACTAGTTATTGCATAGAATTAAACAACCAACAATAATATTGAACATAGTAATTAGTTTCTTTTTTTATATTGTACAAACTGGATTGATCATCTAACAACTTCTGTCTACAACAATACCTTAAATTCACAAACATATGTTAATACAAAGAGGTATAAGTAAGTAAAGATACTATAATTCTCCCATGCTTATTGAAAAAGTTCGGTTGAAGAAAATTAATTATTCAACATGAGTGATTACAAAGTCCCTTAAGTAACCAGGCTGTCGGCGTGTTCTTGATGACCTACGTAGTTCTTGTAATTCATCGCCCGTTTCATTTGGATGTTGATCATTGACTTCAACATTTTCTGGGGTCCTTGGAACTATCACCATGTCTTCAATTGGAAAGTATTCTTGTTGTTTCTGTTCCATCGTTTGGTCAGAACTTGATAAAGTAGGTGTAAAACCCACTGTCTTCATTGGACTATAATTTGCTCGTAGTTGGTCAATATGGCGTTTAAACATATAACCGCTATCAAGTTTTACCAGATAATGTAATAATCCGCACTTCCTGATTACTACTCCTGGTTTCCAGTGAGTATTATTATTTGAATAGTAATGTGCTGGAACTCTGTCTCCTTCCTTGAATTGTCTTGCCTTAGTTTGTTGTATATAAGTCTTTTTTTAAATAGTCGGTTTAAGAGCATCTAACTTTATTCGTATCTGTCTGTTTAAAAAGAGTTCTGAAGGTGTCTTTCCGTTAGCCAAAGGCGTAGCTCGATACCTGAACAGAATTTCTCTTATCTTTTGTTTAATGGTGTAATGTTTGTTGACCATTGTCGCTAGCCTATGTTTGAGTGTCTGTACATTTCTTTCAGCCAACCCATTTGTCGCAGAGTGACCTGGAGCTAGGAATTTTTGGAAGATACCACCTTCTTTACAGAACCTTTGAAACGTTTCACTGATGAAGATCGTTGCGTTATCAGACACCATTACTTCTGGGAACCCATAGCGTGAAACACATTTTGGAGCATTTCAATCGTAGATGTTGAAGTTGGTGCTGATGTACATACTTCTACTTCTGCCCATTTTGACTTTGCATCCATGATAACTAGTAGATAGCTGTTTTGGTAGGGTCCGGCATAATCAATATGAATCCGCTGCCAGTTGTATTCTGGTTCCTCCCAGGGGTGCAGAGGTGCTTTGGGTGGATTATTCCTTGTTGCGGAACAAGCGGTACATTCTCTGACTACTCTTTCAATATCCTTATCAATGGATTTCCAATACACATATCGGCGGGCAAGTTGTTTCATTTTCGTTGATCCGATATGTGTGTAATGTAGTTCAGATAGAACTAAATTTTGAAGGCTTGCTGGGATGACGACACGTTGGTCTCTGAATAAAATATTACCATGGATAGTGAATTTTGACTCCATTGAATTGTTTTCCCGTAGTGTTTTTATTACTTTTGATAGATGTTCATCTTTCTCTGTTTCTTCTCGAAGAGATTCATAATTTAGATCAATTGTTGAAATTACTTCAATTACTGAGTCACATATTTGGCTTACTTCAGAATTTATGTATTTCTCTGTTTGCGGTGATGACTCAATTGGTGCTCTTGATAAACAATCGACATTGGCGTTTTCTGTTCCCTTTTTAAAAACAACCTCATAGTCGAAACCTGATAGGAATACCTTTGAAGTCTAGCTGATGTCATCTGAGGTAGTTTAGCATTCGGATGAAAAATTCTCACTAATGGTTTATTATCAGTTATTAATTTGAAAGATCTTCCAAACAGATATTGATGAAAGTGTCCAACAGAAAAAAAAAACTATTGCCAATGCTTCTCTGTCCAGCTGTGAATAATTCTGTTCTGCTTGATTTAAAGATCTTGATGTGAATGCGATAGGATGTTCTTGACCGTTAATAATATGAGAAAGAATTCGCGCAACACCTTGAGGACTGGCATCACAAGCAAGTTAAACAGGTAAGGTTGGATCAAACGGAGTAAGTACTTGATCGCTGGCAATTTCTTGCTTGAGCCTTTGAAACGTTTCACTACATTTTTCGTTCCAGTAGAATTTTGCGTTTTTGAGTAGGAGTCGTCGCAGAGGAGCTGTAAGAGTGGATGCATTAGGAATAAACTTTGAATAATACATTACCATACCTAAAAATCTTCTAAATTCTTCAATTGATGTTGGTCGTTTCATTTTCAGGATTGAATTGACCTTTTCGGTTGATTTAAGAATTCGGTTGTGTTCAACAACATAGCCTAAAAATTCTATGCGTTCTTTGAAAAATAAACACTTATCTCCGTTGAGATGTAAGACAAATTTTTGTAGTTGATTGAGACATGCATATAAGTTATATCTACACTCTTCTAATGTTGAGCCATGAACTACAATGTCATCGAAGTAATATTCAGTGTTAGGTACCTCCCTAAGAATTTGATCTATAATTCGATTAAACTCAGCAGGAGCGGTTTTAATTCCGAAGGACAGTCTGTTCATCCTGTATGTTCCTCGATGAGTTGTGATGGTTTGTATTTCACTTGATGGTTGATCAACTTGAATATGAAGATAGGCCTTGTATAAGTCTAACTGACAGAAATATTTGGAATTCCGTAGACTGTTTGATATCTCTTCAATTTTCTTTATTGGATAGTGGGCATCTGTTAGCCTTTCATTCACTCCTACTTTGTAGTCAACGCAGAGACGTACTCCGCCATTCGCTTTTGGAATAATGATAAGAGGAGATAAGAGGAGATAAGAGAGTCACTGGAGTCGATTTTGCTGATGATTCCCGCAGCTTCAAGAGACTTGCTTAGCTCATAGTCTATTTTTTCTCTTATGGCGTAAGGAACGTCACGTTCACGGTGATACACAGTCTTTGCTTTATCTAGTAATTTGAGTGAGACCTTGTAGCTAGGTACACAACCTATTTTCTGTTCGAAAATTGTTGGGAAAGATAATTTTATATCACGATTGGCATCATCGATATTATTGATGGGTTGATCAGTAGATTGATGTTGATCTACTTTAAATAAATTTATTTTGAGATTTCGAATCCACACTCGTCCTAATATAGCTGGATATTGCTCTGGTACAATATAAATTTCGCCTTTGAAAGGCTTTGATCGATAATTTGCATTCACTTCGATTTTACCATCAGGAGTAAAGTTATTTTGTGTATATGATTTAAAAATCACATTTGTTGGTTGAAATGTAATATTGAGATTTAATCTTTTGAAAATATCTCGGGGTAGAAATGTGTAACCTGATCCTGAATCCACTTCAAATTGAATAGGTATGCCTTCAATATTTACGTATGCATGAAATCGTTCAATTCCTTTTGATATATATGATGGTTTATTTTGAAAAAACATCTACAATGTTTTGAATACCATAATCTTGGTTATGTATGTTTTCAATATTTATAAGATTAGTCGATTGTGTTTTAACTTTTGAATTTCGTTCAATAAGTGCACTGATACATACATTACCAACATGTCCTTGTTTAAAACATTTTGAACATTTTAACCTGGTTTTATCTGTACGACAATCCTTTGATATATGGTTTTGTTTACCGCAGCGTAAACACAATCCATCGAGTCCCAAATCTTTAAAATGTATTTTTAGACTTATAAGAATGTTTTGATTTTGAATTATCATACATGGGCTTTTGAGATCGAGAATAGTTTGGTTTTGTGTTATAATTACTTGATTTAGGCCCGATTGAAACCTTGTTTATCTCTAGTATTGACTGTGCTTGAAAAGGTATTTGATTAAACAACCTTGAATCAAGTTTAGAGGCTTCTAAAGCAATTGCTTTTGATACTATATCCTTGAACTCTGTTATGTCGGATTGTAAGAGATGTTCACGGATAGAATTATCTTTGATTCCTCGTATGAATTGAGCAATAAGAAAAATATCAGCTACTGATGTTTTACATTCACACTGAGAGAAAAATTCACAATTCCCTAAACACATTCTTAGGTTAGCTACAAAGTCAGAAATTGATTGTTGATCTGTTTGATAAGTTGACAAAAATTTATGTTGATATACTAGAACAATTTTTTTTTTTGGTGCAAGATGTTCTTCTAATAGTTTAACTAATTCATCATAGTGTAATTCATCTGGTCTTTTAGGTGCAGAAAGAGTCATAACAATGTTAAAATTATTTGACCCGATAGAATTTAATAGTAGTGGTACAGTAATTTTTATCTGTTTCGATGTTTTTCATTTGTACATAATTATCTAAACGTTGTTTGTAATTTGAAAAACTTTCTTTTTTAGGATCAAAATTTTCAAAATTTGGAACATAGGCTTTGTTATAAACAACTTCCAAAGCAATGTTTTATTTTAAATCTTTATTAGAAAGTAAACTTTTTAATGTTAAAATCATAGTCTTTTGCATTTCTTGCTGAGTTTCTAAATAATTGTTTAACTGTTCTGAATCCATATTCAGATTCAAAAGTACTCAAATAACTTGAAATTGAATAAATATAAAATTCTTTACAAATATTTGATAAGTTATGTAGGTATTTAAAACTTGTTGTTTCTAAATACGTTTGAATAGCCTAATATGTTTTAAAATTGATTTGCATAATCTAGGCTAAGCATACTTACATCCGTTCTATGTAGGCCTATAAGTATTAATATTTATTTAATCTTTAATCCTCGTCGCCAATTCTTGTTGTGGCCTTTAATAAGAATTCTATTATATAATTGATATAATAGGTACTAGTTATTGCATAGAATTAAACAACCAACAATAATATTGAACATAGTAATTAGTTTCTTTTTTTATATTGTACAAACTGGATTGATCATCTAACAACTTCTGTCTACAACAATACCTTAAATTCACAAACATATGTTAATACAAAGTAAGTATGAGTAAGTAAAGATACTATAAAAATATAGTCTATTACTAAATTCTATACTAGTACAAGTACCGGTAAGCAAAATTGTACCGAATTAGAAAAATTACAACTGTTGGATAATGTGCATCTAAAATAATAATATTTATTTCCACATCTTGTTCAAAAAGCTTTACAGATCATTCTGCCGAACAATTGTAGCATGAAACAAAGTTTGTAATTTGGTGGTTAAGTATTTCTAAATTTAAAATAGCATCCCTTCCAGTGTTTATTCTTTCAAATTATTTGGTTTCGTCCCAACCGTTGAGAAATACTGGAGATTTTTCTTTAAGAACTACTTTTAGGCCTATTATGATTACTTGTTCCTTGTTATTTTAGGTTAAGGCTAGGCCTACATCTAAATTAGAATCAAAAAAAAAATACTATGAGTGTTTCCTGTAAACTTTCTTCTACCAAAACTTTTTATTCTAGACGTTTAGAATACGCCTAGGCATTTTCACAATACAAATGTTACAATTACAATACATTCACTAAAAAACCATTAACAGTCAAATTAGATTACTACCTTATTTTTTAATAAAATTTTTACTAAATGTTGATTTAATTTTTACTGTAATATCGATAAACCTTATGTCTTTTGATACTAAAAACCTGCAATAGTAGTATATTGGTGTAATTCTAAGTATTTTTAAATCAATATATATTTAAAATGTGTTTAGTTGTTTTACAGCTTTTAGTAAGTCTTCCGATTTTTCATTATGCATACCTTTTGTTGTTTATATAGTTTTGACCTTTTAACTTAATTTAATTAACTGAATTTATTAAGCCTATCTGGCAAACGACCTTATAAAAGGTCATGCAAAAAAGTGTGGTACTTATTTTTTTAAATTTAGTTATAGTTTTGCGGCTTTATATGTGTTATTAATTTTGGATGTTGTTATTTTGTTTATTTAAAATGTAAATAAGTATTTGATCATTTTATTTTTGTAAACTTGAAAAAATGTTGTAATAATAAACACACTTTTATTATTATTTTTAGTTTACTTTTTCATAAAAAACTAAAAACACATCATATTTACTATATGATATCTGTTTATTGGTAAAATGTTTTGAAAATTAGTAAATAAAGTAAACTATAGTTTAGTAATATTGCTCTAACAAATAGGTACACAATTAAAAACCTAATAGTTTGTAATAAGTAAGTCCCTGTTCTAAAAAACGTACGTAAGGGTTTAGAGAAGATGTATTATAATATTAAAAAAATGTAACATTTATTTATATTATGTCATCTATGGTTTCAAAAATAATCACACATGAATAAAATAATAAAAATGAACTAAAATGTTTGACTGCTGGGCTACCTTAAAGCATTTCACTATTACATTAATTTCCTTAAATTGCATTGACATTAATTTCGCTTTAATTACAACAAAATACATATGCAAAATGTGCATTATGATTATATTCTTTACTTTTGATTATATTTGAATCCGTATAGAACATACATACATTCTTATTTTAATATCTGAAACGTTACATAAAGAGGTACGGGTATCAGTAGGTACTAGATACATACGAGTAGGTATAAGTGAGGTTCATTTATTGAGTATATATGTATGTTTGAATTTGTATTTTTTAATTCTGTGTGTATACTTACACGTACGACGTGAGGTACTTGAGATGAAATTTTAATTTTAAATACTACAAAGCGTCTCTTTGGTCCTCAGAATTTTCTTTCAGCAAAAGAAAGGGTTGAAATACGTTTCTTTGGTATAAATATCAGAAGTCATTTAGTATGACAGTAGCACATTACTTTAGATGACATTTCTCATCTATAAGTAAATTATAGTAAATAAAACCTAATATTTAGAGAGTATTATTATTTTAGGAGGTGCACTTGCTGCTGAATTTCAGAGTCAGTTTTCTGGAGAAACTGCAGTAATTAGTCTGGACCAAGGAATTTTGTACATCCTATATCGTCCTTATAAAGTTTCTATACATATGACGGCCAAATAATGCCTCAAGTACCTGGACAATACCAGCACTTGTGTGACATATTACATATTGTATATAATGGCATGTAATTGATACCTTGAGGGAAGCTTATGCAATCTGAGTACATCAAAGTCCTCCATTTGATGACAATAATAGCAGTTAGTAGAACGTAATGAATTCAATGTTGTTATTTAGTTGCTAGTTTGATTAGTTTACTAGTGTTTCTACAAACAATAGCAATAATATCTATAAGGCAATTAATCGAAAGTAACTAAAATAAAAACAAGTTTTAAAACATTAGTGATGTAGTAAAATTTACTTTTGTCAGAACTACAAAAAATTTTAAAAAAATTATGCAGGCCAAATCTTTATATAATTTGTTTGGGATCATGTGAAAGATTGCATGACTATAGTATGTAAGATTAGGTTAATATCCTAGGAGTTGGTTATACTCTGTATTATGATTTATTGGCCGTAGCTTACCTATTTGATCCTACTTAAGATAGGTAGGCCTTGGTTAAGCCATATGACTGACGATTTACCTCAGCGATCAACTTATTACAGATTAGGCTAAGATAATTAGACTTGGTTAGACCATTTGATTGTGCTCTTACCAAGACAAGCGTGCGAGTATTGGCGGCCGGGAGTATCAAACTCGTGTAACTACCAGGTTTCACGGCTGCGCATAAATCATTCTCCATGACTCTTGAAAAAAAGACAATTTGGTTATTTATGCTCTATCCCCATGGACAACTTAGACCAGCTAAGATTCCTTTCTTGGTTATAACATATTTTTGGCAAGGTCTAAATTCGTGATCGTACGAATTCGTGATTCGTAGGTATAAATACGATATGTTAAGACCCTAGGCGTTGGTTCAACTTTAAGGGTCTGCTGTAGTGGCAGCCATGTTGGATTTTTATCCCATAAGAGCAATGTTAAATTTCAAACCATTTATTTCGTTTATTTTTTATCATAAAATTGTTTGCAAGGTCTCATTTTAAGCACAGTCACAATACTCATCCGTCTTGCAATTTACATTTTTTTTAAATGCTTTTGATTTTGACATTTTGTAAGTACAAAGTTTGAATTTTTTTCCTTACACAATAAGAAATTAATAACGAAAAATAATTTGCAAGAAGGATCCGAAATTTTATAAAGAATGTTCAGTTATTTTTTCAACACTCAATTAAAAAAGATAGACTTATAAAATGGTTTGAAATGAGGCAATGTCAGCACAAGAAATTGCACTGTTTAGATAGGGATATAGTGAGAGGCGTTTGCGTTCCGGTGGATTTCTCGTTTACTGGAGCAGACCCTTAAGATTGGCCATGTCCTACTTACGTTATTATACTTATTATATGTTAGGTTAAGATCTTAAGCTTTGGTTAGGATCTCCCCCGAGATCAACTTAGATCAGGTTAGGTTAGGTTATGTTCCGATACCATCTTACTATCCATAGTCTAGCCTTGTGATCATTCTTAAGCTATGATCCTATGATTTTGTAGGACAATATTATTACTCATGTCCTAATCCCGTTGTCGTTCTTAGGATAGGTTAGAATTCTAGGACTTGGTTAAATCGTATTATGATTGGCCATAGTCCATCCGAGATCTACTTTAAATAGGTTAAATTAAGATAGTAAGCCTTGGCATATGATTATCGATGGTCTCCTCCGAGAAAAACAGCATAGATCAGGTTAGGTCAAGCTCATAGGTCTAAGTTTGACCATGTTATTGGTTAGATCATATGGACATGTTTATTTAAATCTGTAACACCATAAATACACCGTAACTTCATACGGCATAACTGCCGCCAATATGAATACCGAAATTAATGAAATAATATACAGGTAATTACTGTATAGTATTTTACCTGTTATTTAATTCATCGTGTGACTTCATTTTCCTTATAATATTATTTCAAGGGATTTTCCCAACTGTAACATTTGTAAATAGCCATTTTTAAGAATAACTTAAAGTTTCCTTCAGATTATATCAGATATGTAACTAATTTTAGGTTATATCACCAATGTAATTGCTCGCCACGAGAGTTACAAATAGTTAGTTGTTACATAAATTTGTATACCTACAGTCGACAATTATCTAAACTAATACGCAGGTTATGGTGGTCATCTATTCTAAATTTTCATTAAGTAATCATGCTTAGTTAAAGATCTTATGCCAGGATTAGTCTATATGATTAACCATGGTCTATCCACGTGATCATACTTATGATAGGTTAGGTTAAGACCACAAGATTGGCCTAGAGCTTCCTACGTGGCAACAATAAATACGTGGTTTTTGTGTGTTGACTACTTAGTATTACATACCTCAGACCTACGGCTAGGTACATAGTATTCCGATAATATCTATGTGTAGTTTCGATTTTATTTAGATTATTTTTGGTAATCAAGACACTTCATTTACAATTTAAATTCGTTTTGCTTATAATGTTACGACGCGTTTTGAGACCGTAATCAGATCTTCAAGTGTTTGTCACTTTAAGGTCATCATATAAACATTTTAAAAAACATTCATACAATAAACACAACACGTAACTCTTATCACTGAACGATTGTAGTTGTGAACACCATCGATTGTTATGTGATAAACAGCATACTTTTTCAGCTATTGACCGGTTTCATTTTTATAATCAATGGTTGTATCATACAGGTCGTTGGACAGAAATGATAACTGATCATTTAATATAGTGTTGTGGTTGTTTCTGAATTCGTTGTAACAAGGAGACATATATTATCATGAATGCATTTGAAATTCCTGTAAAAAATGAGACATTATGCATGGTCGTTAACATAACATCAGGAATTCTGAAAAATAATGTTGACCTAAATGCTTAGACGATATATGGAAAAAATAAGAACCAAAGTAAGCGAAGCTCTGGAGGTGAAGGTGAATAATGGTTCCGTTTGCAAGTAATAAAATTATTTCGTTGATAATACTACGCAGAATTAGAAAGTCGTTTATAAACAGGTACAGAAGGAACTACCACGTAAATACTCCACGAATTCTAGTTGAACTAGTCCCAACCTGTATCAATCGGCTTTGTATGTATTGTTTAAATATTTCTATGAACAGTTTTGATTCCAATAAAGCTGAAAAATATATGTGCAATGAGAAAATCAACTGACTCAAACATGTAAGAAGTTTACAAATGTAAAATAAAATACTCAGATAAGTGGATCAGTCTATATTTATTGATACAGGAGCCTGATAAAGTTATTTCATTCCTTTCCCCTATCCTGATTTCGATAGTGATCGATAGCAGAATAAGGCTGAAGGCACTATACCTCAAGTTGGAGATAAAGTATGGTAATTTGTTAATTTTAAACTTAGTCAAATCACAGATCATAGTGGCACTAATTGATTACAAAAAACATAAATATAAATAATAAAATTAGGTACTAAATTTAATTTAGGACTGTAGACGGACATATATAAGGTATGTAACCTAATTTTTATTATTCAATAACAGTTACTGGAGGCAACACGCTATAATGTATAAAATAAACTTAAAGTCTTGTCCATTATACAAATATGCAATCGTTATTTCAATCTAAGAAAACTTCAATTAAGAAAGAGTTCTCAATACGTGTACTCTCAATTTATGTTATATGTGTATTTCACTTTAAAATGTCCAAGTGTATTGTAATGAATGTTAAAATTATACTTTTTGTAATTTAATGTTATTTTCTAAGGGTATACAATATTTTTCTTTGATTTCCAAACATTTTAACTAGATACCGTAATTGATTTGGCGCCATTTGATGGAAAACAACAAAAAATGGCAACTGTTTCCTTAATGGATGCTGTTATTTTTCAGGACATTTCACTTAAGTTTTATTCATCCTTCGTACTTATTCAATCTATGAATTCTTTATTGAGACAAAAACTAAAGTTTAACAAAAATTCAGTCAATTAAGCTATCATATACGTTGTGATTGTACTGTAAAAGACAACAGCTATCAAACTTACCTTTGTATCTCTGTATTGATGGAGACTACAACATTATTATTTTAGCTTACTTTAGTTCTACGTATTTCTACACAGTATTAAACAACATAAGGTAATATACTTTTATTTTCTCTCCTAGTACTATTAAAGCACTGTAAACAGTACAATCGCAACATCAATCTCTATTGGTTTTTGTACTACTTTCAAACTTTGGTCAAACTACCAGTAAAACTTTGGTAGTTGTGTATTTCATGAAAACGTATAATCTACAATTATTATTGCCCCAATCTATAATTATTATCTGCCCCAGAACATACTTTGTGTTATATTCCTACAGTCAGTGAAGCATTTCTAATAATATACGTTATAATAAAACAAATTGCCCTGTTCTGATATAATTATTAAGTTAAATTCATTATTTTAAATAAAACTTATAGTAATGGTTATTTAATACTTCAACTATTCAAACTTTTTTGAAATCATTTCACACCAGTTAAATGTCTCAATAAAAGCTCTGATAAAACACTCTGGATACTCCTGGAGTATTTCATGTAATTTTAATATTTTAGAAACTTTGTTTGTAAAGAAGTTTTATGATGCTTTATTTAACTTCATTTCAATTATTTTTCCTTATTATATTGACACTATGGAATACGATGGAATGTTAAATTACGTAATGTAGTTAATGCTATGCATTTGAAGTCTGACTAAATTAAGGCTTTTATATGTTTATTATTATTTAATAGTAAGTATAAAATATACACAGTATACATATTTCAGTAAATAATTTAATTATTAATTAACTAACGGTTCCCTTCTTAACTGTTTTAAAAACTTTATCTAACAAGACTTGCATTGTTAACGCAAAGCTTATTAGTTGAAAGGAACAATACAAAATATAATTAATATAGTAAATCTATATTATGATTATTTGTTTATGTAAGTATTTTCTAGAGGAAATATTTGTTATTAAAAAATAATAATTCTATACAAAAATTATAGTAATAAAATTGGCAATTTATGGTAGTCAGAAAGGATATGACTAACTAGCAGAAACATGAGTAATTAGCTGGACCTTAAGTTAAATTTATATTACAAATGTTTCTAATACAGATTATTATAAAAGTTTATTTTAAGTTTAACGTACGCCACCAGGAAATAAAGAATAAAAATAAAGGTCTGAGAGCTGTAAGTAAACAAAAAAGTAAATTTATAGTTTAATTTAAGTTTCGACTAGTTTAAAATGTAGCCTATGTTCCAAGTTGAGAATAATTATCTAAAATTGCATAGCGTATAAATCCTGAATAACAAATACATCAAAATCAGACTTTTGTACATCATTGCTGTTTGTAACATGATATGATAAATACCTTTCTTCATTAATATAAAAGAATATTAATTTTATTCCTGTGTTATAGCCACCGGACCACATGTTTATAATTAAATAAATATTTGTACCTGTGTACCCGTCTGTGGTCTGTAGATCACCCCTTAAAGGCTTTTAAGGGGTGATCTACAAACCACAGACGGGTACACAGGTACAAATATTGATTTGAATAATAATTTATGAAAATTAATAATTTAAATAAATTTATTAAGAACCATGCATTTTTTCAGCAGTTTAAGTTCCTAATTAGATTTAAAGAAAGGAGTTAAATTATTAGAACTACTTAGTTTTAAATAAACGAATAAAGATTGGATAGTTAAATATTTTTGACGTTAGTGATCAATCCATATTTTTTTTAAATGTAAACAGAGATTTTATTAGTTGTATGTAAGTAAATTTGTTGTTATATTAAAAGAAACTTCAGATCGGAATTTGTATGCATCTTCTATTTTTAATATCGTGTTTTATTAAGAAAACTTAGTTATGCTAAAATAAATCTTCAAAGAGAAAATAAAATACATTAAGAACTGCGATAAAACAAAGAAAAGAAGTATAAACTTGCATCAGTCAAAGAGCTACATTTATCAATGTCAGAAGAAATAATCTTAAGTAACTTTAACAAGGGACAAGCAGATGGAGTTACTGTACACTAATTGTATCGTTTAAATTCGATAAGAAGAGTATATAATATTTTGTATATATATTTACATATATTTTATAGTTAGTTAAAATAATGTACTGCCACGGACGTTCAAAATACATAGTTGAAAGGCAATTATATCGACGTTTTAATCGAATATTCTTGTTACTTGCGAAATAAAAACCACTAAATAATTATTTGTATCTTTAAAACATTTAACAAAACTGAAGAATTAAACATTAAAACACCGACACTTTGAACTCTAAAATTTTACATTTATCCCGGCTCACACGAGCTACCTGTATGAGCCGGGCGGTCACTCTAGAGTTTATTTTAAACTCTACTTAATTAAATTTGTCTTTGATATTAATATAATATTATATTACCAGCAACTTAGACGATGATTAATTGTGGCTGAACAGCTCCATTTAAACATCGTTGGCATCGAAAATAGTTATACACTAAGATTATACTTTGGATTGTCTGACGAAGTGAAGTAAGATATGTAAACCTTTACATATACATAATGAGGCTACACCTACATTATTCTAAGAAGAATAGGCCTAATTATTTATTTTTATGTTGTTCTGGTTTTTTTTAGTTCTTAAATAGTTGGTATTTCGAGATTTTTGTATTTTTGTTTATTTTTTCAATTCTAGTCTTTATACTTACAGAAAAAAACAATTATAGTAAAAGGGCTTGGATAGTAGGGCAAATTAAATAAAAAAACAATAAATCAGCACAATTCGACCCAAAAGCATTATTGACATTAAAGTATAGATATAAAGCAGACTAAGTGGTTATAACTTGTTGCTTTAATAATAAAACGACTTTCTGGTTTTACAGATACAAATTTTATTTAAAAATTATGTTATTTTATAGATTTTTAATAATTTATAATTGATATTGAGTATTTAATAATTATTCGAATAAACCGAGCATTAACACTAATAATAATAAAAATACTTTAAATTAAACTAGCTGACCCGTGCGAAGCATTCGTATTCTAACTTACTTAAATCCCACTTAATTAAAGTACACACCGTATATTTAGTATCGTATAGTGCGTATTTAGTGCGAAGGTAAACAACAACAAATAGGTGTATCCACAATGCTGTTTATAACCACGCTTACAACTCCAGCTGGGTATTGTTATCATCAGTGTTGCCAACGCCAGGAAAATATCCCTACAACTTACTTGATCTTACATCATCACTGTTACTTTTGGATTCTCTATTATTATTTTTTTTATTTTTTCGTATAACTGTATTTTGTATATTTTTCCGGTGTAGCGGTTAAGGAAAGCTTTAAAATGATGCCTCATTCATGTAATTTGATAATGTATTAAGGAATTTATGGCGTACCGACAAAAAAATGGCCTTGAAAATAATATATGTGATAATGTAAACAGGTATTTTAAAAGTAAACATTTAACAAAATATTTATTCTTACATTATCCCGTTTCAACATCGTGTCTATATTCTTAAACAATTTGAATTTTTGTTATTTCACTTACTTTCAAACGGTAAAAATTTACCTTGGTAACTATATTCCCATTTAAACAATAATCCGTCAATTTAAAACGGTTTTATATATGAAAAAAAAATTGACAAATTTGAACCTTTTGAAGCTTTTTTATTTTATGTACCACACGACTATTTTGCTACTTGTTACATATGTGCTTTTTCATCATCGAAGATTTTACAGTTTTTAGTGCTAGGATAGTTGCTAAACAAGGCCGAAATTACAAGTTTTTTAAAAGTATTCAGTTGTTTTTGTTTATTTAGTTATTAACTTCCATGAAATATGATACATAATTTTTAGTAATGCAGTAATGTAATGTTAAGATTAAATTAAAATTTTTAGTTATTTTGCTTTAAATCATAATAACAATGATATTTTCCGTATGTAGTACATAGGCGTAACCAGGACGACCATGATAAACTATGTATACTTTAAAATGATAAAGCTATGTATACTTTTCCACTTCCAATTGTGATTCAGGCATATTTTAAAATAGTTTGACCTGCTTTTAACTAGGCTTGCAGCTAGAAAATAGTGTAAAATATTTCAAGATGAAAGGTACAAAACTGTATTATTGTATCTGATTAATTACCTATTTATAAAAAGTTAGATGTTGATTAATAATGTTAAAAATTTACTAAAATAGTAATAATTTTACTGGTTAAGAACAACTTCAATCAATTAGATTTTAATTACTACAAGCTTAAAATAGAAAGATATCTTAGTAATTAACATTATTTATTTAAAACAAATTATATACATTATTGACAAAAAAATACGTTTAATAGTATAACAGTAGTCCAAAACTCGCTGATAAACAGTAAAACTCAATTTATTTGTAAATGCCATATATTTTTATTATTATTTTTCTAACAAAATTATTGATAAAACCAAAGTTATTATTAAATTTATCAATTGAGTAGGCCTTTGTGGCCTATGGAAGTATATTTTAATAATATAAATCTGTTTTAAACTCTGAACAAACTTAAACAACCTCCGATTGGATTATTTTTACATCCAGAAAAGTGATAACGTCTCTATTATCTATACTAATATTATAAAGGGATACAACATTTTTTTGTTTTTTTTTATGTAGCTGGTGATCTCTGGAATTTTTTAACCGATTGAAAAAATAGTTTTCTAATAAAAAGCTTTGCTATCCCTGAGTAACACAGGCTATAATTCATTTTCATAAAACATTTCTTATTTCAATATTTTTGTAAATTTTTTAGTCGGAAAAAATTCTTAGGTTAAGAATAGACTGATGAATTAATATAGCAAGCAATTGAATAAAATAACAGATAAAACAGCTGTTTGATCTAACATTTCCATTATCATTTTGAAGCAATCATTTGTATTTCTAACATTGGGTTAGGTTTTTATTAAAGTGAAAACCTGAGCCTTGCTAGTTCTTTTAACCTTTATTATAACTCCTGTTATAAAATATACGAAATAATTTGGTTTAAACATTTAACATTATTTACTATCTTAGCTTTGGGGTTATTAATAATCCTACACCTTTATTATAAAGAAAAGATAACATGATTATGTGTGTAGAAGGTTCTAACGGGGTTGGCGTGCAGAGCACGCAGTGATGTATCCTAGTTTACTATAAAATGTAAAAACATCAAACACATGTAAAAGTAAGTCAAAGAATAACAAAAGATAGTCTAAAAAGATAATTAAATTATTGTATAACAATAATAAGCTAAGGCTCACACAAACGCACACACCCCGTTACATGAGTACATGTAATTGTGAACAAATGCACAAAACAATTAATAGTAAACATCCATTGCAAATTGTTATTTAAATTTTGTCTTATTTTTTTATTTTTAATAATACATAAATAAATTACTAGTTCTTACAATTTTTAGTACAGAAAAGAAGAATGATAATTCATTTCTTTGGGCTAGTTGATCTTCTGTCGTTTTTAGACTGATTGAATTTTGGGCCAGTTGAACCCATCCCAATGATACAAGTTTAAAGCGAACGAATAATTTACCTCAATATATAACTAATTATATAACAAAATATATAACATCAATAAAATATTGTATACATGAAAAGTCTCGGAACAAAATATTATAAAATCTCCTATACTCCGAAACCTTTAATTAAACTGAATAAATTGAGTGAAGTGAACCTAATGAAGCAGGAGATGAAGTGAGTTCATGTGTCAGTAGATCAATCAGTGCCAAACTGTGTAAATATAAGCACAGCAACATCAGTGACAAAATATTCTGAAGTACTGTTAAGATATAGGTACATTTAACATGTAATTCCTTAATGCACAAACTGAGTCAATAATTCAAAATATATTAACCTTGTTAGAATGATTTTGATACCTGATTACATTATACTAACAATCTACTTTTATTAAGTAAAGTTTATACATTTTGAGGGTAATTGGGGTGTGTCTTATAGGTCTTAAGGTGGTGTTAAAATTAGGATGCAGTTTATTGTTACTCTTTGTACTATTGTTTATTTGTATAAATTACACATTTTTTTTTCTTTAAGGGGAAAACTGCGTTATGCACTCTCCAAGTGGGACTCGGACCCACTGAAAAACTCGCCTCTTATGAGCCCTTATTTTGTGTTCTTGATGGGCTGGTCATGGGATTACCAGTAGTATAACTTATTGACCTGCATGGGCTCCTCCTTTCAGTTATCTTAACTGCTAATTCTTGTTTGTCTCAACCATTCCCCACTTCCCAGGTGTCTGAGTTGGGCCTCTTTGTTTTTTAGCAGATCGGTGAATGTTTCCACCATCCCCCAATTTCCTTCGCTTCCTAAGCTGACTGTCGTTAGTTCTTCATCTATTTGCCTTGTTATTTCGTTTCTTTCTCTCTTTCATTTCCCATAAACAAATAATGCGTGGAGAACTTCACGTCTGCAACTGTCACAATAAGGATTTTTGGTCTTCTTAATCCATGCAGATACTGTTTAAAGCATCCATGACTTTCCGAGACCGTGCGGTATGCAGCCATTATCAGTTATTTGGCATTTTAAAAGATAATTTAGGTAAAGAATTAATGTCTGTACTGTCAGCAAAGTTCAAACTTGTTAATGACCAGTACAAATATGAGTCTAAAGGGGATTTAATTAATTAAATTATATTATTAATTTTTCTGCAGATTTTAATCGCGATTTAACCTATGAGTGACAGTGGCACTATGGGCTGGAATACAGCTGAACCTTTTGAAGTATAGCTGTTATCCTAATAAGTCAGAAAAGGCTTATTTCTGGAATATTATATGAATGGTTAAGTGTCACTTCTTTATAACGTTACTAGCTAACCCGTACGGCGTTGCCCGTGGTGGTTGGTATTTTCAGTCTTTTTAACGTAATTGTATTCTTTTTAAGTGTTCAGTCAGTGAGTGGTATTTGGCTTTTATATATATAGATCTTAAATAATAAAAGCACTATTGTCATAATAATAAAAGATCTGAAATTATGATTTTAGTAACTTTGATCCCCCCAAACCCCTCCTAAAATTTCGAAATTTGTCATACCCTTTCTTAGTGATCACCTATGGCCCTAGAGGAAGCTACATACCAAATTTCATTCCAATCCGATCGGTAGTTTTGAAGAAATCGTGATTTAATAACTTTTATCCCCAAACCCCCCTAAAATTTCGAATTTTTTCAAACTCTTTCTTGGTGATCACCTATGGCCCTAGAGGAAGCAACATACCAAATTTCATTCCAATCCATTCCGTAGTTTTGAAGAAATCGTTTTTTAACAACTTTGATCCCCCCAAACCCCCCCTAAAATTTCGAATTTTTTCAAACCCTTTCTTAGTGAGCACCTATGGCCCTAGAGGAAGCTACATACCAAATTTCATTCCAATCCATTCGGGAGTCTTTAAGAAATCGTTTTTTAACAACTTTGATCCCCCCAAAACCACCCCCTAAAATTTCGAATTTTTTAAAACCCTTTCTTGGTGAGCACCTATGGCCCTAGATGAAGCTACGTACCAAATTTCATTCCAATCCATTCGGTAGTTTTGAAGAAGTAATTTTTTAATAACTTTGATCCCCCCCTAAAATTTCGAATTTTTTCAAGCCCTTTCTTGGTGAGCACCTATGGCCCTAGAGAAAGCTACATACCAAATTTAATTCCAATCCGTTCGGTAGTTTTGAAGAAGTAATTTTTTAATAACTTTGATCCCCCAAACCCCCCTAAAATTTCGAATTTTTTTAAACCCTTTCTTAGTGAGCACCTATGGCCCTAGAGGAAGCTACATACCAAATTTCATTCCAATCCGTTAGGTAGTTTTTGAGAAATCGTGATGAGTGAGTCAGTGGGTTTTGGCTTTTACATATATATATTAAAATAATTAAAGGTGTTTAATAAAGTAAACATTTAGATAACAAATATTTTATTACAATTGAATCGTAATCTACAAAAATTTGGTTTTTGAATTTTTACACACCAATAAACAGTTTTCAATCACAGAACTCAAAATTTTACCAAATATTGCTAGTAATATTCCCCTTTAAAACAATTTTCATCTTGGGAACTTTTCAACATGATTTAAGCAAAAAAAATTTAGAATATCTGGAAAATTAAAAAGGTAATTTCTAAAAACATACACATGTCAATGGGTCTAGTGGGATATTAAAGATGAGTAAATAGCTAACAGATTTTCCATCTACACTTATGTTATACCTCCAACCCATTCGAAATAATGGCTAAAAACTTATTTATGTTTTGTATGGCCCCTTTTTTGTTGACAACTGAAAACGTTATTAGAAAATAAAT
>JAGFPH010008449.1:45332-55424 GCA_018207615.1 Philaenus spumarius
GAAAATAAAAATGTATGTATTTGGGGCGTAGCCCCTATTCTAAAATAGACCCGAACTATACCATGTAGACTAGCCATAAACTCAGATGTCATCAAATGTAAATACAGCAACAAGTTTTACACTTAAGCAGCAAATAACAATTTCTGTATTTGGGGCGTAGCCCCTTTGCTATATAGATCCGAACCATACCATGATGTCGGCCGCCATACGCAGGATCCACCATAGGTAGATAAATTGACATTGTTTACAATTTATAAACAGAACATCTAAATCTTTGTATTTGGGGCGTAGCCCCTATTCTAGAATAAACTTGAACCATACCATGTAGACTACCTGTACACTTAGTCGTCATCAAATGTAAATAGAGTGACAAGTTTCACTGTTTATATGCAGTAAATAACAATTTCTGTATTTTTAAAAAAATGATTTGATATTTTGTTAAGCAACCTTATGTAATGTAGAACAAACTTACTCTTTAAAATAGCACACTGGTTCACGTCACGTCATAATTGTTTAACATGGGGTTGCACTATTGCGTCCTTATACAGACGCGATATTGCACCCGGACGCAACTTTAAATGTAAAGTGCTTTAATGATACAAAAGTGTGTGTACATATATATATATATATATATGTTTTATTCCCGGATTGATAAGTGGTAGTAAAAATGCTTCAAAATTGCTCATTTTTTGGTGAAAGGGTCCTAGTAGGATTCTTCAGACACACTTTTTTTGTTTTTCGATCCGATTCAAAATGGCGGAGTTATACCGATTAATCGTTTTTGGGTAGGGATTTAAGGGTATATAGGGTTTTCCCATCTTGATAAAATGATAGTAAATATACTTCAAAATAGCTGAAATTTTAGTGGAAGGGTCCTTGTAGGATGTCCCAGACACTGATATTTTTATTTTTCGATTTTACACAAAATGGCGGCTTGTTTGGTTCAAACCAAAATGGCAAAAATATAGCAAGGAAATTGCATTATTTCTCCCACTCATAAGCCCGTGAGCAGTTTTTGAGCTATATCGTTCGACAGGTAATTCAATTTACTTCAATCCTGTGCAAAAAAGGTATTTCAGGTACAGTCCCGGAACAAGGAACAAAATTAATAGGAAGCAACCGAAAAATGATTTTTTCATTATCCATGTCAGTTTTTTGCGCAATTTCTCCCACTCATAAGCCCATGTGTAATTTTTGAGCTATATCGTTCGAAAGGTAATTAAATTTACTACAATCCTGTGCAAATTTTATTCAGGTACAGTGCCCAGAACAAGGAACCAAATTGATAGGAAACTCCCGAAAAATGATTTTTTCATTATCCATGTCAGGTTTTGTCGCAATTTCTCCCACGCATAAGCTCGTTTGCAATTTTTTAGCTATATCGTTCGAAAGTTAATTAAATTTACTACAATCCTGTGCAAAAGTAATTCAGGTACAATCCCCGGAACAAAGAACAAAACTGATAGAAAGCCCCAGATAAATTTTTTTTTCATTATCAATGTAAGGTGGGCAATTTCTCCCAATCATAAACCCGTGTGCATTTTGTGAACAATATAATTCAAAAGGTAATTAAATTTACTACAATCCTGAGCAAAGTTATTTCAAACACAGTTTCCGGAACAAGGAACAAAATTGACACGAAGATCCCGATAAATGATTTTTTCATTATCAATGTAAGGTAATTACGCAATTTCTTAAACTCATAAACCCGAGTGCAATTTGTGAGCTATATCATTCGAAAGGCAATTAAATTTACTAAAATACTGTGCAAAGGTATATTTGGAACAATTTCCGGAACAAGGAACAAAACTCATAGGAAACTCTCATTATATAATAATAGTGTTTCCCAGATAAGAAAATTCGGCTATAGTAATGCGGCAGTGCTGTTTACGGGTTTTTTTTATTTACATGAGAGAAATTATGAGTTGTTTCAAAATTTTTAATTTAAATTTTTTGAGGTAAATTTAAACAACTATTGAGATTATAGTCTCACAATATCAAAGACAGTTTTAGTAATGTAAAGCAGATCTAGTGTTCAAGTTTAAGTTTTTCCATTGTATAAATTGTAAAGTTAAATTAGGATCAGGTCTTTTTGCCACGAATGGGAAATGACTTATGAAGTTTTAGTGAAGAAAGGATTAAACGAATTTAAGTTAATTCTATTTTGATGTATTATAAAAAGTTGCTCAAATGTAATAGGTTTTTTTCTTTCAAAGGTGACAAATTTATAACGTCTGATCCATCTAGAGTGCAGTGGCTATGTCAATTAAAAACTTAAAACGATACTTTTAAACCTTTTTAGGTTTTTGCATAATAGATTCTTTAAAATCTAGAATATCTATTTTAGAAAACACATTCACTCTCTTACCTTAAACAACTATTAAAATTGTGCCTAAAAAAGTAGATGACAAGAATAATAACAATAAATCAAATTGAACCTTGTACCTTAACTAATCGATGGAGCAAAATCTAAATTAAGTCCTTGTACACATATGTAATTCATGTTTAGTAAAAGAGGCACATACAAAACTTTCACTAAAATAGCTTAGAGAATGAAAACTAAATAAACTGTAAAGGTTAAAATTAATGCAAGGATAAAGGAATTTTATTACAGTAAGAACTCGATAATCCGGCACGCTCGGGGATCCGGTGATGCCGGATTATCGAATATGCCGGATTATTGAGGTCTTCCTTTAAAATGCTTTATACAGGGAATAAACTATAAATAAACTTCATTGATTTGAATCCAAGTCACAAATTTGAATAAAAAGAATGATTTTTTTCCGTCTGTGTGATTTTATTATTTGTTTAAAGTAATTCACTTACTTGATCATCACAACCGACTCGACTATTCATGCTGAGTCGCACCATTCCATTGCACAAAAAATGGCTGCTTACAATAGCTTTATCCACAGATTAATATCATTACCAATCAAAGATCAAGATTTTCATAATGAATTAAATACAATAAAATACATAGCTGTGGCGAACGGTTACCGGAGTTCCATTGTAGACATTATTCTTAAAAAACACCTAAAAAATAAAGAAAACCCGCAGAAAGAACAAAATAGAAAAATATACAGATCCACGGAGTACGGAGTAATTTTACCTAACATCTTAACTCACGTATTGAACAAATTGGATATAACCATGACGTTCTGTACTTCTAACAACATTAGGAATAAAATTAAAACCAAAAAAACAATCAATCCCAGTAGAACAGAAATCAGAAATATATAGAATCAATTGTAATGATTGCGAATGTTTCTATATAGGTCAAACCGGAAGACAATTTAAAACACGATTCAAGGAACATCTACCTAGTAACAAAGGTAACAATAGTAAATCTAACTACGCACGCCACATTATGGAGCACAACCATTCATATTCTAATTTTGACACCAATTTCCAGCCATTACACATATGTAAGAAAAGTAAACAAATGGACGTGCTGGAAGAATATGAAATTTACAAAGCACAGAAAACAAGTCCGGGGCTTATGTTAAATGACCATTTGAACTTCCATTCCAACTTGATGTAAGACGAGGCAATAGCTATAGATAAAAAAAAACAAACATTGAAAGGTATTCATGTTAGCGGTCCGACGTACTCAGTGTCCGGTTGTATTCGACGGTGTGCACACACGGAATATATTTTATGTGTTATTGTGCGTGTTTAAATGTGTTTGTGTTGTTTTGTATATGTATTTATTTTAATGTGCTAACGACCTCACTAGAGCGAGAATCTGATGATGGAATAGAGTTCCAAAACACGTCATGTTCAAGTAAGTGAATTACTTTAAACAAATAATAAAGTCACACAGACGGAAAAAATCATTCTTTTTATATAAATAAACACCTAAATTACACGTTGAAACTACGTAACAATAACTGTGTAGAGAGATTGCTACTAACTGATGAACCTCAGGTAGGGACGGCTCCATTCCCCTTTGTTGTTGGCTTCCGTTAGTCAGTACTTGGTGGGGGTTTGCTATTTTTACTCCAGTCTGTCACAAATTCTTCAAATCCCTTTCACTTCCAAACCGTGCAAAGCTGTTTTAAATCGAACAACTATTTACAAGAAATTAAATCGGGACAAGTTTATTGAGCAGTAGATTTTTACACACTGTTTTTGACGGATGCGGAGCCAACAGACAGTGTAGACCGGGAATAAATCACTCAATAATTACAAAAACTGCCATTTTTAATGAGTCTCAATTTTCAAGATGATGGATGCCAAACTATCAGATCTGTAGGACTATCGAGTGCGCGATTATCGAGGTCTTTACTGTATAAATAATTTAAAAGCAGACAACTAAAAAATATAATAATATTTATTCATTTTAATAAAGTAAATTAAAAGCATACAAAAGAAAGTAAAAGATATTTATATCAAATTTATTCATTTTTACTTTCTTCCCTCTATACGTAGTACATGGAGAAAGTATTGTTTTCGTCCAAATTTTTTAATTTGAAATTTTAGTGGAATTATCTGTTTTGGTGCTCCCTGAACTCAAAAAAAAATTTTAGTGGAATTATCTGTGTTGGTGCTCCCTGAACCCAAAAATATTTTTAGTGGAATTATTTGTTTTGGTACTCCCTGAACCCAAAAAAGTGGGTTTTTGGTGATGTCTGTCCGTGTGTCTGTTAGGATGTGTACAGAGCTGGAGACCATACCAACGGTCCGATTTTGATGAATTTTGGTACGTAGATGTAGCCTGAAAAATCTCCAGGCGTTTTTTCTAATTTTTCAAATTTTATATTTTTAAGGGGTTTTACCCCCCAAAAATGGTCAAAAAACGAGAAAAATCTAAATTTCTCAAAAATGGCTCTTAACGATTTTGATAAAATTTGGCTTATTTGTAGCCATTAATGTACCCTACCATATGCAAAAAAAACACCTTTTTCTAAAAATTCTCGTTTAGGTAATAATAATAATAGTAATAACTGACTTTTGGGGATTTTTGGCCAAAAAGGGGGTTGTTTTTCAAAATTTTTCAAAACCTTTTTTCATGTATCTATACAGGCCTAATTGAAATGTTTGATGCAAATTTGTTTGAAATCGATCAAATAGTTTTAATAATAATAATACTATTTATTAGTTACTCTCCTATCTTAATGTGTCCCCCCTCCTCCTACTTTAATACAATTATGAATCACGGAGAATCTGTTTAATAATTTAAATATGTTTGTGAGAAAGTATGTGGCAGTTATCTGGTACCGTGTATTATTATTATATTAAAAGTTGGACAAATAAACAGAATTAATTCAACCAAATGCAAAAGTATATATATATTTTTAAATGTCAAAAATGAAACAGTTAACCTAGACAATAATGATTATGTGGTTATAATTGGTGGCTAAAATGACATCAGAGCAAGTATAGAACATGTATTGCCTTTCTAAAAACCAACTAATATGATTTTACATTTTCTGCCATATAACTAAATGATTAAGCTTAGTGATATTATTTAGTTTTCTTTAACTTAGGCCTAGATCTCTAGGTTTATGTTCTTCTAGTTTTTAGTCATTTGATAACGGGAGTTGATTCATTTTCCCGAAACGTCTTGAATGGATTTTTAACACAAAGGATAGCCAATGACTAAATAACCGACAATAATAAAATAGAGTAGCATATTTTTGTTTTGGTATAAATTTTGAATTAAACTCTATATTTGATTTGAAGTTTATGAATAGTATGTGATGTGTTACTATTCCAAGAAAGTTTTGTGAAAATAGATTTTGATAAGCAAAACAAATGAAATTCTAATAATATAAGGACAAAGTAAACAGTGTACTAAATAAAAGTAAAGCTACTAATGAAACAAACTTACTTTTTCTGTCGGAGCTCCTTGATAGCTTTTCAGGTTCTACTGTTTCTTCTTCCTCTATGTTTCGTGTTTTATTTTTCTGTAACATAATAAACTTTTATACATATAAAATAAAAGTCTCATTTGCTTTTTGTATTGCAATTTATTGATTTTACTAATAAATATAAAATATATACTTTAACAAGCTATAAAATCAACATCAATAATTACAGTTGGACATCAATTATCTACTATTTTCAAAAAAACTAAGGGGCTTTGTGAAGATTTTCCAACAGAATTATCACAAAAGTAAATCTATTTGACATTTCTATTGAGAATTTTTCATAATTTCTAATGAAATATATATTGACTCAAATAAGAAAATATATTTTCGTGGCTAATTGAATTCATTAGAAATGTACAAAGCTGTTGAAAGTGGAATAATTATACATTGCCTTTCATATGTTTTAATACATAATTTTAATGCAACATTCGTTACATTTACTTACAGATTTCTTTACTTGTCTATATTGCAAGCAATACATCTTAAGACTTTATGGTTCGTACCGTATTAAATATACCGGGTGTTCGGTAAGTCTGGAAACGGTTTATTATTTCGTATATAAGGAAACTTTGACGGTAGATGTAATTGAGGAACCTACTCTATGTAAAAATACTACTTTATTAAGATTTCAAAAAATTTATCCGCCATCTCGTATCCGCCATTGTGAATGTAACTTTGTCTTCTTAAATGAGAATGTGCCCATGTGGTACATCATTTCGATGTAGAATTTTGAGAGAAAACCAACGGTGAAGTTTGCACATCCATATCTTTCACCGATTAAAAATGGCGGCCAAAAAACAACAAAATCATGTTTTCCAATTTTGCCCCATTTTGCTGTACTATTATTTTTTAATATTTATTATTATTCTTTTTGGATTCAGAATTAAATAAGCTTTCAAACGATATGCCACACAACGATATTTGGTTGAAACACTCAAAAATTTGAAATATTACCAAATATCGAAATACTAACAAATTATTCCACAAATTCAAAATATATTTGGCCTTGAATTTCAAAATGTACAGTATCAGCAAGATGGTGCACCAGCACATTTTGGTTCAAGTATGCAATATCTTAAATGCTGCTTTTCCAAGGCGCAAAGGGGTGAAGTCGAATGGCCTGCAAGATAACCCAACTTCTCCTTTGGACTATTTCTTATGGAGCAACACTAAAAATATCGTCTACCAAACTAAACCTCCAAATATTGAGTGTTTGAAAATGAAATTCAAGAAGCTGCCCGAAATGTTTCTGTGCCAGCTTTGGCTAATAGAGTTTGTTCATTTTATAATTGGCTAGCTCACTGTCAAGCAGTTGGAGGAAAACATTTTGAATATTTGAATCATTGAATTATGAGTAAGTGCTTTAAATACTAGGGATGGGTCGATTCTCAAATTTATTGATTCCAATACCGATTCCGATTCCAAGAAATCGATTCCCGATTCTCGATTCCAATTACCATAATTGTAAAGGAAAGTAAACATTGTTATTTAATTTTAACTGCATGGTTTTTTGACTTTAATGTTATTTGTTAATATTGTTATCGAACTAAGAGGAACTTACATAAAACTGCTGATTTGGATTCATTATAAAATGTATATATATATATTTGTTTTCATTATACTGTATAAAAAAATCTGTTTTTTATCTGTATAGACCAGGGTAGAAAGCCAAGGGACATAAAAATCACGCATAATTCTCGGTTTTTTAATTGTCAAAATTGATTTTCCCGTCCCCAAAACATATAAAACGTTACCCCACACAGAATTTTCCAAATGTTGATCCAGGAACGTGATCCCGAAGCGCTACGACTTTTTAACTGTCAAAATCGGTTTTCACATACCCAAAAACACATAAAACGATACCCCACACTGAATTTTCAAAATTTTGATCCAAAAACATAACTCCGACACACAACAATTTTTAAACTAAAAATAAGTTTTACCGCACCTAAAAACATATAAAACGATACCCCACACTTTATTTTCAAAATGTTGATCCATAAACGTGATCCTGAACCGCTTCGACTTTTTAACTGTCAAAATCGATTTTCCCGTACCCAAAAACATATAAAACGTTACCCCACACAGAATTTAAAAAATGTTGATCCATAAACGTGACTCCGACGCGCTACGACTGCTGATTTTACAAATAAGAATAAACGTATCAGTTTTAAGTAAACAGCTGATTTTACCGTTCTCCAGCTTATTTTACAAATAAGAATTAAACATCAGTTTTATGCAAACAGCTTATTGATTTTGTCAATGGAAATATAACAGAAAAATCAAACAAATTTTTTTTTTAATATAAAGATGTTTTGATTAAAATGTGTTGCTTTTTCGGTGTAGTATAATGATAAATATCGTACGTAACTCGTCCGGTAAGTTTTTCCGTGCTTGCACATGAAAATCTCGCGATCGGTTGCGCCTCACCCGGGAACTATCATGCTCGCACGGAAAAACCCTATTTACCGGGCTTGTAACGTAATATACTATTACAGAGTAGGGGTTTATCTTTTTAAGGACAACTTAAAAGAACAGAAAAACCATATAAAATAAATATTAGTAGGGAAAATGTAAAACATTCTTAATTTAATGTAAGTAGACATTTTCCCCACTAAAAGGTTTAGGCAATTGTTTGCTTTGTTAAGTAAACGCTTCTTGTTTTATTTTTGTTCATGAGTAGACTGTTACACAAGAAATCAAATCAGGTAGGCTCAAGGTCAACCAGTTATGGATTCATTTCTTATCGTGTCTATTTATAGAATTAGGGTTTCTACTGTGACGAAAACTAACACATTTTATAAATCCGTAACAAAAGTTTAAGTTTAAAGTAATAATTCTATTTGTTTTAGGTCGGGTAAAACATTTTCTACAATTCACTTACGTTACCCGTGATTTATGATTTTGTTTTTGTAGGAGTTGTTATTCATTCCCGAAAGTAGCGACATTTAATTTCCACTTTTTCTGAATTTTACAACTGTCATCTAAATTACATTTTCGCGAACCTTAGCCGTTGTAATTTAAATTAAGGTTTACGCCGGCGTTTTCTAAAATTAGAGCTAATAATATCCGGCGTCGTATTTTTTTGACGACATTCGTCATTTTATTTTAAATAATATTTCACCAATGGTAGTTCATGTGGTATGTTCATAAAATTGACACAAATTGTATTTGGGCATCGATTTTTTTCGTGCATTTACTGTGGTACTTAAATTATGTTTTAACGCTATTGTATTTAAAGAATTGTTTTTATTAAATTGGACTAGGTTAATTGTATTTGGGTAACAATTTCTTATTCGGACATTCCATTCTTCTCGGGAGTAGGTTTATTCACGGACATACGCTGTTGTATAATTAATTGCGATTGAATGCAGGCGTTTTATAAAATTAGCGCTAATAATATTTGGACGTGGCATTCTTTTGCGGACATTCGTCATTTCATTTTAAATAATATTTCACCAATAGCATAAATTTGGCACAAATTGTATTCGGGCATCGATTTTTTTTGCGGATATTCACTGTGGTACTTAATTATGTTTTTAACTGATATTTCATACATTTTGCCTAACTGTATTCGGGTTTCGTCATCTTTCGTGAAAACTCACTGTATTATATTAAATTACGTTTTAACACCAATATTTCATGAAATTACTGCTAATTGTGTTCTTGCGTTAATTTCTTCCATGAACATTCTGTTTTTTGTTGATAGGTATCGGTATTGGCCCATCCCTAGTTTGCAAACACACAAAGTAATCGCTACTAACGGCTAGAAGTAACGGTACGGCTACTTTGGCTTCTTTATTACTTTGGTGCAGTGTAGATTCTCCGAATACTTCATATTGGAATGAAATAGGATGTAACGACTAATATAACGTGGAAATATAAACCGTGGCCGCCGCAATCGGCGTACCGAACATATTTGCAGAGATTGGTGGTAGCCGAACTCTGAATCGATTACCCCTTTCTCATACGCCTCCTTTGGTATTTGTGAATACAGTTGTTTAATGCAGTAACAAGTAAACCCTCGCTCTTAAAACATCGTATGTGTTATACTCATACTGCATATCGTTTGTTTAGTTTTCAAGCGAACGAGTTAGGTTAAAAACACTTATGGACTTTTTTTTTAAAGTTTTTTTACTGGAACATGTACTGCATGTCTTTTTATCGTTTTATATTTGTACTGTATGTCTTTTTATCATTTTGTATTTGTACTGTATGT
>JAGFPH010008450.1:5916-16943 GCA_018207615.1 Philaenus spumarius
AAATTGAAACGGGATACAAACTTTTACTATTGGTTTTAAAAAAATAAATGTTACCGTTTTTGGTTATACCATTTAAAAAGTTTAAATGGCCGCCATTTTGAAACCAATTATTAGAAAATTTGATTATTATTAGTAAACAATGAGCTGGACTTGTGAGAACAATATAGATGAAATAAAACAAGAACACAAAATCTCACAACAAATACGTTTAATAAATCAAACGCGTTTCAACGTCAAAGTCGCCATCCTGAGTGATAAAGCTACAAAAGCCAAACTACAACTAAACATTATGTAGTTGTAATGTTTAGTTGTAATGTAAAACATAATGTTTAGTTGTAGTTTGGCTTTTGTAGCTTTATCACTGAGGATGGCGACTTTGTCGTTGAAACGCGTTTGATTTATTAAACGTATTTGTTGTGAGATTTTGTGTTATTGTTTTATTTCATCTTGATTATTACTGTCAAGGTCTTTACATTAATGAGTAACTTATGAGCCGTTCTAGACAAAAACAAAATGGCGAATGTTGTATGAACTTTTTCAATAGTTTCAATAACGGATCAAGCTATGATCGTTTCTCCGTTTCTTCGTTGGACACCCTGTTTATATATTGATTCACTATATATATATATTCTGTTTATATTCTTATTTAAGGACTGAATTATGTCAAATTGACATTTTACAGATACAGATGATGTCGATGCAGTAAAAATAAAACAGCGTGTAACTTTAACAGCCAATTAAGCAATAAAAGTCCGTGAGCCGTAAAAATAAAAGTACCCTTTAACAACATAACATGTTATAGCTTTAGAAGTTTGTGCTTCGCGTTAGAATTTGCATTTTGGTTCAACGGAGCGTACAACAACGTAACTATCACGCCCACTCGACTTCATTAATAATTCTGTATTTATTATGTCATTATAATTTAAAACGTAGGAAAGTAGTTTTCTGTATACAAATAAATTCTGCTAGACGTATCATTGACAGCAGGGACAAAGTAATTGATATAAATTATGTTTTTAAATTTCATATCAAACAATTTGAAAAATACTCAGGCCTATATTTGTCTTTCTTTGTATTGTATATAAAGGATGGTGTTTAATATCCCGGACGAATTAATATTGCTTTTACCGTTGTAGATAAATCAACCAATCTTGGCACACATATACTGCAAATGAAAAGGTAAGTTTTGATGCAACTATACAATTCCCTCACCTCGGGGGACGGCCCATTTGGACTGAGGTCAAACTGTTCATCAAATTTAAGGTCTCTCTTAGTATAAAACAGTACTACGAATCCGACCTCAAACGGGACGATTAAATGGTAGCCGGTCAAATTCTGTAATAACTTATAATAGCTAAATTGTATAAAGTTCCGAGAGGGTTTCATAGTTTTTTAACAAGCTACATGAGAGACATGATAGCTTTTTCTTGGGGCTCTAGCAATAGAAACTATTATTTGCCGTACACGAGAAGCGGCTATCACTATAAGAGACGTCCGATGTAAGGGTTGGTAAAGAATTTTAAAGATAAGTTCTTCATAGGTAACACTAGACCAATGAAACTTTTGTAGGAGAGGACAAGAGGGGAAAATAATTAGGCGATTCAACAAAGTTTATTAAAAAGGAATACATAGAGAAATTATTGCAATCTTGACAAGACTCAATAAATGATTTGAAAGAACAGAAAGAATATGACTATGTTTTTAAAAATGTCTCACAATTGGATATAAACTGGGATGGGCTGATTTAGAAGGGAAGCGAAAGGGTTATCTGATAATCTTTTTTAGACACTAATTTTTAGAAGTTTCATTTTAGAAAACGCTAGTTCTCGATGTCGCAAAAAAAGAAGTTAAGTTCTGGGCTTGGAATTTCAAATTTAGAATATTTGATTTCAGTAGCGATTTGTAAAACCCCAATTTTGTGCTGCTTCAACTAAGTACTACCATGTAACTCAGTTCAAAAACTAAAATTCCGTTTTCTTTGTTTCGCAGTCTCAATAAAATGGCATACTGAAACTATGAAATTCTTGTTCAATTTTTTTTTCAATAAGTTTTGAAAACTGCTTTAAATTCATCATATGGTTTTCTTTTAATTTATTCGTTGATCACAAGTTTGTCTAATATTTCTATCTCTGCGGGAAGTCTTTCTGTTTTTCCAAATAGAACTAGTTGAATTTGATTTTAAACCCATTAAGATAATCCCTGGTAACGTAAGTAAATAGATTTCTTCCATGTTGCTTAAAATTCAACTTGTTTATATGCCAGAAGATCTGAGCAAAATGCAAAGCCATATATTTTCCAAGAATTAACAGCATTTTAAACATCTATTTTCTCGCACGAATGAAACAATTTCCTCTATTAGCTCTCAAACTCGCTCGAAAGCAGGTCCTGCACTAAGTCACCTTACTTTGGTGTAGTATAGTAGACTATATCAGTGTATTTAAACAGCATTTAGTCAAGATACTATCGAACTCATCTATGAGTAAAGATTACATCAAAAACTTGTTTCGTGTATAGGACAGGTTTACACAGGCCATCTTGATATATAAAATAGGAAAGAACTGTGTCCTGAGGCAATGTGTGCTCTGTCCATGTTTGCTTAAATATACCAACAAAACCAGATTTTCAAAATCATATTTGGTGCCCTAACAATCGTAATATTACATTAATTGGGATGGGTATTTTTAAAATCAATTGCACGTCTTAAAATTCTTAAAAATGTCTGATTCTTTTAACGTCCCCTTTAATGATCGCAAGATAAGCATTGTTTTCTCCTGAAAACACGGTAAATAATATATGTAGTAAACTCTCTCACGGACTGAATTACACCAGTCTGGGGGCCGGATTTGGCCCGGGGGCCGTACTTTGCCTATCACTGCACTAGACAAGCGAAATTTTGTTATCACTGTCCAACATTATAACTTTTATAAATGTTAAAACATCCGCCATTTTAGTTAAGGTGACTTTTTAAGGTCGGATTTGCGGCATTGTGTTATGATAATGTGGCCAAAACGATTTAGATCTAGATCTTCCCAACCGATGGACGGGTCATGGCAGCAACTTTATGGACTGGCTTCCAAGATTTACTGTTTGCGATTTGTAATGGGACTTTTAAAAGGAAAATTTTATTCTCAAACTATAACAACAGTTGATGAACTAATGAGGCTGACTGCAGAGGTCCTACTGTTAATACCTCAGTCATTTTTCAAAAGCGCTTATGATTCTTTTTTGTTGTGTGCTATCAGTACGTAGATATTGATAAAAATAAATTATAATGAAGGTAACATTTTAATTTTTAATAATTTGTTAATGATATTTTTCTAAACTTTTACTTATTAAGTTTTAAACATTTTCATGATATCTACCGAATCAACAATTTTGTAAAGGTTGAAATAATGGCAAATATAATAATTTTGATGGAACTGTCTCATCATTTTGTTATACCGCAATTTTATTTTGATTGGCAAATTGTATTAAGCATAACTGTAAAGTGTCAAGTGTGTAGAGTATTCCATATGTCCGGCCACACTTCGTACATTATATTAATACACAACAATATTTGTGTCACGCCAAGTTCTCAAAAACTCCAGAAACCATTTTGATTATTGATGTGCTTATTTGAAGGATTCTGTTTATATATTTGCTGAATTTACCCAGAATTTTGATTAACTGTTTATTAATTTGAAAAAATGTACAAAAATATATAGCAAAGACCTACATTTGTATAGAACACCAACCAACGTACATTAATGTGTATTGCTTGGAGTGGCAGGCATCATTGAAATGCATCACACCAACGGACGCTGTTTTACTGTATAGTCTTAATATACCGACAGGAAATAAAACGTGCTACCAAAATTTAGGAATTTATAAAAACTTACAGTTAGTTATAAGTTATCTTTATTTAAAATCTTTTAGTAAGTTTAAAACAAATGATTGGAATAACTCGATTATCTGCATTTGCCTTTTTCTATATTATATCGATGCCAAGTCAAGCTAGACAACCCGTACCTCAGCCGATCCAGAACCGGTGAATTGCCTCTTTCTAATTTTAAATGTTTTTGTTTTGTAGTGATTTTAAGCTTTAACAACTTTTAACGAGCTCGAGATCTGAAAAGGAAAGTCACAAGACGGAGTAAAAATGAAAAATCTTGGAATAAAATCCGTGAATTGGATACTATTAGGCTACTCAAAAATGAGTTTAGATTTGTTGTATTTCTTATTTTTAGGTTATTTTGTGTTTATTAAAGGGCTTAAAAGTCTGCTCCAGTAAAAGAGAAAGCAACGGGCGACTCCAGCGCTTCAACCTTTAGCCGTAACCGTGACATTTCTTGCAGCTGAGCGCTTTGACATTGCCTCGTTTAAAACCATTTTATAAATCCGTCTTTTTTAATTGAGTGCTGAAAAAAATGAATGCTCTTTATAATATTGCGGATCCGGCTTGCGATTCACTTTTAATTATTAATTTGTTTATTTTGTAAGGAAAAATGTTCAAACTTGGTACTTAAAAAATGTCAATTACGTGACAAATGAACGGGATTAAAAAAATGTGAAACGCAAAACGGATGCGTATTGTTACTGTGGCTAAAATGAGACCTTGCAAACAATTTTATGATCAAAAACAAACGAAGCAAATGGTTTTGAATTTAACACTGCTCTAATGGGATAAAATTTCAAGATGACCGACACTACAACAGACCCTTAAGTCATGCTGGTCCTTTTTAACCTTTTTAAAAACTTAATAATTCTATTTAGACATTTAATATATTCACTAGGCTTCGAGTCCCAACCCCGCCTCGGCCTACGGCCTCAGATGGTTACTCGCTTCGCTCGCACTTGGAAAATTCACTAAAGGATCCCGTTAATTTTGAGCTCGTTTGTACATAAGTGACCGATCATAAATCAGCTGTTTTATTTGTTAGCTGACTCAAACTCATTAAACATTATATCCATAAGATTAACATGGGAAATTTGAAGGATTGTGTGCCGGGGCTCCTTCTAGGGTGAATAGCGGCTAAACGAATGATTGGATCTTAAATCTGACGGAAAATCGTTAGTTTGAAATTTAATTTTCTACAACTTTTGTATTTAACATTTTTTGCTGTCTCTTAGCGTTTTCTTCCAAAAGGCGCTCAAAGTGGGAAAATTGTAAACATTTATCTTTTCCCGCCAGAAAAGTTCCTTCAAAACTCAAATAATAACTTGTGGAATTTTTTCTAAATGTTTCTCGTCGAGAGCTTTAATTCAAGTACGATTACGGGAAGTGCCTCATAGTTTATGTCAGTGAATGAATCAGTGAACCTTCCTAGCTTTTACAAGTAGAAGGTATACGTTGGGCGGAATCTCCCTTCTCGGATGAATAGTGGCTAAAAGGACGACCGGATCTTAAATCTTATGGAAAATCTTAGTTTGAAATTAAATTTTCTACAACTTTTGTATCAAAATTTTTTTGCTATCTCTTACCGTTTTCTTACAAAATGCGCTAAAAGTGGAAAATTAAAAAAAAATTAAAACATTTCCCGCTCAAAAGGTGCTTTAAAAATTTAAAAATTTCTACTTTTGAAAATTTTTCTGAAAGTTTCTCGTCGAATTCAAGTGTGAGGTCGAAGGGGATACGATTACGGGAAGTGCTTCGTAGTGAATGTCAGTGAATCAGTGAACCCGTTTAGCTTTATATAAGTAAATTTACCATCTTAGATAGTAATCCACATAAATACTTTGTACTTGGTAAGTAAAATGCCGTGAACACTGTGCACTTCCTATGCTGTGATTCATTCCGGTTTTGTAATAAAACTAATAAATTATATACGAGCACGTAATAGGCCCACAATCATTACAAAGAAAACATGTTGCATAGTAAAACTTCGTCCATTAATGTTAGTCTGGAATTAATCAACATCCATAGCAACAAAGTGTAGGCAATATTTAATTTGCAAGACCAATTGATTAAATTAGACGCTGTTTTAGAGTTGCCCTTTGTTTTGACAGTTATACCATTGGATAAGAAATGAGACGGGCTACACAAACTTACTTAACGCGATTTTATAATAAACTAGCTGACCCGGCAATGTTTCGCTATTGCTTAATTTGAAACTTTGAAAGCCTGTAATTCGTATCCCTGAGGGCCGATGTAAATTATAATGGGATTCTGCTCATTGCTTGACTTATCTAACCTAAAATTATATTCAGTTTTTGATCCAAATCAGTTGTTGATCAAAATCAGCTGTTGATCAAAATCAGCTGTTTTAAGCTTTTCATACGAACAGCTGTTTCTGATAAAATCAAAAGAAATATTTCTTCTTCTTCCTTAAGATTGACCTTCCATAAGATTAACATTGAAACTTTGAGGGCCACTGGGGCGTAGCCCTAATGTCCTAGGACTTCGGTAAATGGCCTAAAACCTTCCCAGGGTTAACCTGTGTTACTATGCAAAATTTCAAAGCAATCGGATGGACGGTTTGTAATGCGTAAAGGACAAACAGACGGACATACATTGAATTTTATATATATAGATAACAAGTTTTAAGTTATCTTATTAAAAATGTTTAAATGACCGCTTTTTCTCAAAAGGATTGTCCGATTATTTTTCAAAACTAAGTCTTTACATTGATGAATACCGTACAAAAAGAAGTTCATGTATGAATAATTTAGTAAAAACCAAAATGGCGGATGACGGGTAGTTATGTTTATTGGCACGCTTTCTTTATTTGTATCCATACAATCACCTCATAATTTATCCCCACGTATTTCAGAAATACCCAGTGAGGTAGGTATTTTTATTCTATTCTATTTATAGCGAGACAACGAATTATTTTCAACTGAATCCCACACACAATTTTTTTCCTAAAGTATCAAAGAATGTTTTTCATCAAAGTGCTCCAAAGATTTCTGCAGACCGTTACAGAGTGCTCCAAAGACTGTTTTCACAGATCGAGTGTTACATAATTTTAATGGCCATTTAAAAAAAAACCTTTAGAACAAACATTTTCACTTGGCCCCGTTTCAAGATGGCGGCTCTAAATGTAAAACAATTCAACGATTTTATTTATTTCCAAGGATCTGCATCATTTGCAGAAATAAAAACTTTACCTAACATTGCTAACGACATACCCTTCAGAACAATGTCAAACTTAGGCACATTTACCAAGTTTTGCAACATTAAAAAAATGAAGAATTTATGAGAAATGAACTTATACGTAAAACCATATATTTCGAATGTAATACTAAGTAGAAGAGTTTTGTGTTACGAAATGGAAGAGCATAACTTATGCACATAAATTTATACAAGTAAGATATTTTAACATTTTTTTAAACGCAATCAGTAAATTATAATAATTGGTACGTTTAAAACAAATAACACTAAAAATGTTGACTCATTTTTGCAATTTTTAGCCTTTATTGTCAATTGGCGTATTGAAACTACTCTGCCACCTAGAACTAGAAGTGAACTAGAAGGTGGTGATTGCCACCTTGAAGCAATCACTAGAACTGCTTCTACGTAGGTTTTTTGATCTTTACACGAATTTATGAAAAACTTACCAAATCTAAAATGTATATAATTTATCAGTATACCTGTTGTTTTAAATTACACATAATTTGAAACAGTCAATAGGCTATTCATTTTTAAGTTGCGGTATATTATTCTATTTTACTCCTTCATAACTGTAATGCGATTTTATTAAACCTGTAACAATGCCGTGCGCTGAGATTGCATATTAAAGCCAAGCCGGCGCAGCAAATATATCAACGTTGAATACCTATTACACAAATTTGTTATCAACTCTTTTTTCCAACTTTAAAAGACGGTTAAAACTATTCCTCATTATATATACTTTTTTTGCGAAATTTCTGCAACAACAACTGTTTTACCCAAATTATGTAGATAAGAAATAGTAGCGTTTTAGAGACTTTAAACTGACTTTCTCATTTGCTGGTTTTGCGAACTGCACGGTTTTACGAACATGTTACGTCCTTCTATAATTTGGGTGAAGGACAATGTCTTTAAAACGTAACTAATTTTAGGAAAATTTAAAAAAAAACAGCCATTGCAGTCGTTAGCATGGTTACAGGAAAATGCCTACCTAGATTTTTGTTTAATGGTACTTAGACCCAAAGCCTTAGTCAATTCAAAACTTTCATTATAAAGTGTAAGTAAATACAAAGGAAACGTTTTAGTGTTTGTGACGTGGGTGTAGGTGGTTTTTTGAAAGTTTCCTCCTCTATTATTAAATAAATAGAAAGAGATATACAAAATCTGATCTTCGGGTAAATGTTCATCGTAGAAAACCTGTTTACAAAATCCCAATGGATAGATTAAAGGTTAAAAATGTAAGTTTAGACTCAATAAAAACAAATTTCCAAAAATCAAGGAACACATTACAACTTGATCGATATTGCATTACATAAACCAAACAGACAAAAGTCACAAAAGGGTAGTCACACAGAAATTCACAATAGATGTTCAAAAAATACACCACCTATTTTTATACACAACAGCCTATTTTCGAAATCTGATCTAACCTCTTCACTCTTAAACTATTTATTCCAATTCCTAAGTCTGTTCGATCAGCTTGATCTGCTACAACAAGTTGCTCATTGCAAATTGTTGACATTGGTTGATGATAGTGCGGTCTTGGGGGGGATGATGCAAATAGGTTTTAAGGTTGTCATTAAAAATGAATAACAGAATTTGGATATCTCATACTGTCTTTTAATTGATATTAAGTTATAAAAATAACTTACAAAATTACATTTTTCAGCGTCGTGATCGAATACGGTAGCCTATTTTTATCTCCTTACCACAGACGTTAATGGGTTTTATGGGCTTCAATTTGATGTATCACAAGCCACATGTGTTCATTACAAATTTTTTAAGAGTGGGTTTGACAATTTTGGGTTTGGGTCAGGGTTAACAAACCCTGACAGTGAATAATTAATAATTACCTTTTCTTGGAAGGTGTCGTACAATCCTTTGGATTTTTTTCGTACCAATGGATTGTACGACAGCTTCCAAGAAAAGGTAATTATCGTTTAAAAACAATCCAGTTTAGGCTACCACATACAAAATATGGAGTGAATAATTGTCCTAAAATCAAATTTTGTATATATTTTTCCGTTTTTTTTTTGTTTTTTTTTTAATAATAGAGGTGGACAGTTTTCTAAAAATCCTCATATATACGAGTTTTGTTTAGGTGTTGTCAGTAGTACTGTGTATATTTGACATGGACGGCAAACCATTCACATTAAGTGCAGCTAGTCTGTACCCCACGAGCGGTGACGTTTAAATTTAAAAAATGCTAAATCCAAACTTTAAATTGGGAAAGTTTTGTACATTTCCTTAGATTGTACACTAAATGGTACGTAACAGCTTTTTAACTCGTATTATTTAATTTTGTTTAATGGTAATACTGAAAAACGTACTAACAATACTGAATTAAAAAAGTATTGATTGCACAAATCCTACGGTTAGTTACTGTTTGCTCAATAAACGTAGCTCTTTGAAATCCATCCCGGCTCAAAGCAATCTTCCTTGAAACTGTAATGCGAACAGAAAGCTTTTATTCTCCTCCGTGCCTTTATTTTCATCCATCACAATGAACCTTCTTTATAAATGAAATCCATTGTGAAAATAACCTTACAGTAATCTTCTTTTCCTTTATAGATTTTTCATTACGAACAACATGTGATCCCGCTTCCGACGACCTTTATGTCTTTTAATTTATTTTTTGATCAGCAAAGACTACGACCCTCAACATTGTCAATAGATTCTTTCTGACAATACACAATATCCTCGACTTGGCGTTTGGCCAACTTTTTGGAGCTGCCCTTGGACCTTAAATTTAATCCATAAAGTCCATTTACATAAAAGGAAAAAATCTCGTACTATTTTTATGTGTCTTTTAAAATGATAGCATCATTGTTTTCCACGTAAAATATATGAAAATCAATCTTCATTAGAAGCAGTACCATCAAGCCTTAATCATTTTATTTTCAAAAATATATAAACTATAGGTTAGATTAAGTATTGTTAGGTTTTTACCATGGGAAAGTACCGAAATATGATGTATAGAATCCAGAGAATTATTTGCGGTTGTAGAACCATTAGCACTGGAGCAGCAGACTTTTGGTTTTTCGAATTTCTATTGCCGGAGATGGGCAGAATAAGAGAGGGAAATTAACACAGAGATAGGAAGGATGTTAGAAAAGAGACTCTCAATCAGTGGACAGTGTATCAGTGCAATTTTACTAGAAGATTGACTCCGGACCAGATGATTTCGGTATCTCGGTGCTTTGGTGAGTAATCAACTAAAGGCATGTGGTGCCTAGTTTTATAAAATTTAAATTCAGTAATAAATAGATAGTGATGGTTGTTACAATCAAATAGTTAGAAGGGCTTTTTATCTTATAACTTGACAATTTTCTCTTTTCTATACAAAAAATAAAAAATCTCTGTCCTAATCTCCCCAGTTAATACAATATAGTTTACAATAATCTATTTGATAAATATTTCTTTATGGACATTTAATCAGATAAAACAAATAGTAGAGCAAATAAAACAGATAATATGCATATATCTATTGTGTGTGATGTTACCATAAATCCTATTTGATTCAACTTTAGCTTGGATGACCTAAGGTAGTACGAGATATAATCTATCGTTATACTTTAAACATTTATTTCTAGTGAACTTATCTGTGCAAGCAGCAGAAATAAATAGCATAGAATTAAACTCGACTTATAAAACGTGTATATGCTGAATGTATGTAGGCAAACTAATGGCGAGGTCTGAGGTTTGCCACCCTCACTGTTTTATCACGTTTAATGGTAGCCTCGGGCTTTCACAGACTACGTTTTATTCAACTACAGTTGACACGATGTTAGTACTCCTGCACGAGGCGTACTTCAAAAGTTGACTTAATTAAGTTAGACGTTTATATCGTGCAGAATAATAAATATACCGAAAGAGTGTAGATAATGAAATGTCCTTCTTTCTCATTTTGTAAAACTTGTTCACTTAGAAAACACAATTA
>JAGFPH010008450.1:25045-35190 GCA_018207615.1 Philaenus spumarius
TCAGTTTAGTATTTTAAAACGAAGTTATATTTTCCATTTCACTGTAATCGTAAATATTATAATCACATGCAGACTTTAGTGATTGGACTTGCTCTTGAATGTCCCTTCATCCGTTAAACATGGAGGGAGTGTGATATCGATTTCCCAGAGTTTATATTGAAATGAAGAGATTGAAGGACGCGACTAGAGTGGAAATGTACTAATGTCTCTGTGTACACTTCATAGCATTTTGATTACAGGAGGGTAGTGTGCGGAGATACGGCATGTGGTAATATAGCATGTAGTGTTTGAACGAATTATGAAAATTATTTGTGTATTAATAATAATTTTAAAAAAATGTCTTTATTATTTTAGATTAATTCTGAACCATTGAGTCCTCTCTTCCAATAATAACTAATTATTTTGACTTGTGAGAAGTTAACTTGATAGAATACAACTTAGACACAGATATGTCTCACAAATGACAAACGCGTTTCAACGACAATGTAGCCATTTTCAGTGATGCACGAGACACAATAATCAAACCATAAATAACCTAACAGTGTGTTTAGGTTTATAATGAAAACACTTATACCATTTGGCAAAGGTTATTTATCATAAATAATGATTTATAATTATGTAATTAACTATAGGCCTTGTACACAGTAGCAATCTTGATTGTAGTGCATAGACCACAGGTCCATGTCCGTTGTCTATGATCAAGTACATAGTATTGTCATAAGGTTTATCGATTGTAATATAGCTTATATTTTACAACATTATCTCAACACAGTGTGTCAACAAAACTAGACCTACTTGGCTTAAACTAAAGGGTCGTAACTTAAATCTACTTTACAACATTAAGGGGGTAACAATTGCTTAGTATTATTCTAACTAGCACAACATTAACTATATAATTTCAACTATATTGGTTAACTACTATTAATATCTAATAATACATTGTTTTTACATTCGTAAAGATTTTTTTCTTCGACCTAATTCGTGATTTACAATTATATTACGGTATTTGTTTATATAAAACATTTCCCCATCATCAAGTGTTTGGTTTAATTAGGCTACATTGTTCAGCAATTTACAATTTTCTAGTGTAAAATGATTACTTTAGTACAAACACTGCTTAGCCATAACCTATTTATCAGGTCTATTATATTTTAAGAGAGGAAAGTGTTCTTCAGCCAGTGTCTTCATGATTCTATTGGTGTGACCTATATATTTCTTCGGGTAAATTTCACGGTGTATACAGTACATATTAGTTCTGTTCTAAGTTTCGTATTTAGAATTACCCAACATATTACTACCAAGACTGTAGTACATCAGCTGACAAAGATGTATTTAAATGTGTCTATTAGCAACGCAACGTACTTTTTTGAGGTTTTGTGTTCAGGTTTTATTCTATCAAACTTCTGTTCCACTTAAATTGGAATAAAATAATTTTTAAAAAATACATCAAAATTAAATGATGCAAACAAAAATTAATAAACAAATTAAATAAAACAATAATCACTTCTAAAACCTAATGTACAAAATTGGGAAAACTATATGTACAAATTTACCTTCCAAGTAAAATATCACCACACTTACATACTCAAACACACATTCAATAACATCCTCCAAAACATCTAAAAACTACTCGAACGCCAGAAACTACCCAAAACGATCGCAAAACCAAAAACCCAAAGCCTTCTTTAGTTTAACACAATCATTGATGAGTTTTTTTTTTTCATTAATTTTATTATAATAAGAAAAACACAATAATACATTAAATACTATAAAATACACAAAAGAGAAAAAACAAAAAGCAATATTACTTCTAAATCCTAAAACAATAAAAAAAACGTAATATACACAACAACAGAAAAAAACTTAAGAAGAAGAAGAGAAAAAAGGAATGAATAATGCAGCCTCCATGGGTCTGCCCGTTTTGAGACTGCATATCTCTCAATTAAAATAAAAAGAGAAGAAAAAAACAGAGTTTAGATGACATCGGGAGCAGTTAAATTCTTAATAAATTTAAATTAATTTTAAAATTGATTACAAATATAAATAACAGAAAGACAAGAATAATTTGTTCTGTGATAATTAATTAATTAGGCCAAAAGATCTGCATTCATAACATAAATATAACTTAGTTAAAATTACACATACGTAACACACACTCACATACCATAATAAACCATACACACTCTCTTTCATACCTACATATACACATTCGTACCTACATTTAAAAAATTAACACTACACTATACACAAACATTTAAAAAAAAAAGAAAAGAAAACACTTACATACCCCTAACGCATCTCTTACACTCATTTCCCACCCATCCAAATAAAATTAGAATAATAATGTATTCCTATTTGTACCAAAACCTCCAACAGACCTTCAACACAATCCATGCCAAAAAGCCAGCTTTTTAAAAGAGTTAAATATTTTTTTAAATGTGTGCAGTCTTTAATATTTTCTGGAAGTTTGTTATACATTCTAGGTGCAACTACAGAGTAAAATTTTGAATATATTGTTAATTTTGGTCTGGGTACGAAAACTTTGTTACTATGCCTAAACAAGTAATCATTCTTGTTTCAAACTCTCCGGCAATGAATTTCAAAGCCTACATGCTGTCACAGTGAATGATGTATCAAATATCACGGTTCTGTGAATGATGCTCTCCGTCTTTTTCGGTATCATTTACATTTGAGCCAAGTCCAATTCATTTACTTCGTTTAGTTCCCGTGAGCTGAACGTTAAACAAATTGAATCGTCGCGCTGAGAGTTATTTAAAAGATTTACAACAATTTTAAACTCTCCTGATATTGTATCTACAAAGTGAGTAATGCAGTTCTGTTCCGCGACCTCATGTTGATCAAAGCTTTTTAAGAGTTGGAAATTTAAAACATGTTTTTCAAACAAAATAATATGTAAAATATAATATATTACCTGTTTTATATTGTACGAATATCCCCGTTTTTAACATCGATTTATAAATAAAACAGAGGTACCCTGTGAAATGATGTTTTACAGCTGGTTTATTGATTAGTAACAAAAACTGAGTTTTATTTATTTACAAATGGAGTGCTTTTAACAAAATCTCGGGTTTTTGTTCATAATAGCTTGTTTTGTTAATTGCCGACTAGCTGATGGTTGATAAGTATTATCTTAATTCAATTAAATAAACACGTAACTCACAACTATTGACATCGTGATTGTTAATCTAGGCTTAAGGCTAATGAGGGATGATTGAAATGGATAGCAATAATTTTAACTTAAAAGAGGTGTTTAATATAAATTTTCTGGTGGTTAGGAACTTGAAGAAGTGATTGTAGATCTATTAATTTGTAATTTCGAATTTTCAATTTTGGACATCGTGTCTGAATAAACTGATGTGAATTAGGCTAATGAGTTAGAGTTAACTCACCACAATAATAAGAGGAGGTAGGCTATTCTTATTTCAATTTACGTGCTAGTGTGAATTATTGTAGCTTACACTCATTTGGTAACAATGTATTTCCCTCTTCCTTTATTTTGGTTTATATACTTATTCTGACTTCTTTTCAGCCACACAATAAGAAACGATACGGAATCAATTGAGGTTTTCTATAATCAACTGCTGCCATTGAAAGGTAAGCACTGAGTCTCTATAATTTTAAATACGTTCTTCTTCCTCCTTCTTGCCACGTTTCTCTTCTCCTTCCTCAGCCTTTTCCATCGTCTTTCCTCTTACAATTTTTGTTAGTTTACTTAAGCCTTTATGATTTTACAGAATGATGAATGATCTTATTGCTAATGTTTGGAATGGGATATGAGTATATGAGCTATGTGTATTTTTTTGTATTATTATTTATTATTATGAATGGTATCAGGGACTGATAAGTTATGAAATGATCCCTGATATGATGTACCAACTGCTTATGAATAAAACGAATTTTGGTATCATTACAAAAAGGTTACCATAACTTTGAACGAATTAATGCTGTGCCTACCAAGAGAGTTATTATTATTGTTTTTTCTTAAACCCTTTTTTACCCCCTTCTTACTTTGTTTTCATTTATTGATAAAAGTAGCCAGTAGACTAACATGCTTGCTACAAGGCCCCAGCGAAGCTGACGTGGCCGTTAAAAAACAAAACTATACTTTACAATCATCTTGAATAACACACAATATCTTACTAGCCTAATGGTTGCTCATTCAATATGGATCATCGAAAAAACAAAATGCCATATTTACAACAACAAATACAAACAACAAATGAAAAATAGCCTGGACTTAGGTCTTTAATTTATATTGATCTTTATATTTAAACTAAAAGTGAACTTATTCTTTCCTGCCACAGAACCGACTGATAATAGGCCTACTTGCTATTAAATAAATATAACATAATCCTAGTTACAATATATGCTCATTTTCCTTATGTGACACACAGCCTACACAAGAAGTATATTTTATATTTACCTTCTTGTTTTCCAAAGATAGATATTTTATACAAAAACAAATATATAAACGCACTTTTAAACATCAATATACCTATTATCTCTTTTTCTTTCTCCCTCTCAAACAAACACATACCAATAATCATACAAAAAAATATATATAAACATACTTATACACACTTATAAAATGTCCAAATCTCCCCCTCCCCTTACTGTAAAACTCGATGATTTACGATCTTACCATATTTAAATTATGCTACATTCTGTCCTACAAACTGGAGGGCCGGGTTACGTGGCAAAATGTTTTGAACATTCATCTTATATAAGTGCAAAGATAACAAGAAGCTGATCTGCTATACTCACTATACCACTACACTGAACCGTAATGTTTTACCGTGTCCACCTGCCGTAGAATTTCAGAGTGTTTAAACTGGAAGAAACTCAAATTGAGATATTTAAGTAACTTGAAAACATGTCATCATCCGAGGAGGAGGCAGTTGTAGTTTATTGTTTAAACAATAAATTTACACTTCATTCAATTTACACAGAAGCCAGTGGTATGCTTTACTACACTCCATTCCACGTTCACCGTGCAGTACAGGTCTTACGAGAGAATAGACATGCTACTACTATTACAGGGATCATCACGTTTACGTCATGCGAGTTGCGTCAACTGTACGAGCGTTGCATGGGAGTTGATTTTTTTTAGTTGGCTAGTATCGCTGAGACTGTCGTATGGATAACATGGCTTATGGGCGCTCTGTACTGTACGGTGAACGTGGAATCCAGTGTACAATTGGAATTGTATCCTGACAAGTCCTTCAATTATTACCGAATAAGCAAGGATAGTTATGAAATACCTTAATGTTTTCTTATTGTTCAGCAGCCATCTTCAAGTCCACTGTTATCCTCACTCGAGCAACTAGGCAACTGAGGTGACCAGTTTACAGCATGTCGCCTTTAGATCGCTCCAGTACAAACAAGCGCATTAAACTGTACGTGTTATTCTGAAGCAACTCAAGTCTCAGTTGCGTTGCCGTCACCGGTTGCTTTCAGTATAGACTTGGCCTTATGGAACTCAGTTCAGGAAAAAATAAGTTGGTTGATGACCGAATTTAGTTTTCGAAAATCATAATCGACGAAGCTCCCTTGTCTTAACAGGTGAATCGATTGCTATCGGATTTATATTAATGGGTGTATTGTGCCGTTATTTAAATAGCGCGCCACTATTTGAAGCAAAAAGCACTCTGATTAAACTGAAAGTAAAATCCCTGCCCAATACACTGAACGCCTACGGTACCTAGCGGACAGAGGACGTAACTCTAAAACAGCTGATCGTCAGCATTGCAAAGCGCAGGCGCAGATACCGTAACTTATGTAATCGTTTCTTTAGTCAATCTCTTTGTTAATTAACCTTGAACTTGTATAGACCTTCGTTCAGCCACCGACATAAAGGACCTGAAAACTGCATGGCAACGTGAACTTTTGCAAAATGCGAAGTGACAGGTGAACTAGTTATTTTTAAATCTAAAATAGTCTTTCAAAAGTGCGATAAATAAAAATGGACCAGTTATGTCGCGAAAGTCATTCGCGGACGCCGAGTTTCGTTAGTTCACAAAACACCTTGACATCAATTGCCAGGTAACCATTTAAACCATTTCTTAATTATTTTACCATCTGAGTTGCTACATTAATTTGTACTGTTGTAAATTTTAACTATAATTATATATCTGCAGTTACAGAATAATTTTGTTAATCCATAAGTGAATTTAACCTATACAGCCATTTCATTAACCAAAGATACAGCCTATAAGCCTTCAGCAAATTTCAGTTTAAAATATAAGTAGCCTTTTGTGCAATATAAAGGAGAAACATATCCTTCTGTTCAATTTTCTGTTATTAATTTTATAAAACAATATGTTACCATACAGTTTCTTGCACGAACAAACATTCAGTTTCTTGCACAATATTACAATTCTGTTTTGCACATGATTTTTTTTGCACTTAACCTTTTGGTTCTGAAACTAAAATTATGTTGTATTTTGTTTCATAGTTTACAACTGGTGCAACAATGACCCACAAAACCGAATAAACTTAACTTTTGAAAATTTCTGCCTTCAAAAGAACTGTCAGTGTAAATGTCCAAATTTGTGAAACATCAGTGACTATTAATGGATAATTATGTATAATTTAAAATAGCAATTACCTGTTTTAAAATCAGAATTAATGAAGGCTGTTTTATAACAAAAAAATACAAAGATAATCTGATAAAGGCCGTATGTAAATTTCTTTTAATTAAATAACTTGGAAGGGACCGCTAGCAAATTTTGGAACTACAATTCCCCAGGGATTTCATTTAAAAATCTAAAAGTTTTTTTTATTTATTATATGAGAGACGTCTCACCAAATTATTAAACGCCAATATTTTTATTATTTAATTTCATTTAGCATTAAGGTTGGCCAACAAAACAAGAGTTATTAATAAATCCATGGTACTATATATTTAATTTTGTAATGTTGTAAAAAGGTAATAAATTGTAATAAATCTTTTATTATAAATGGGGAGGGTTTTTCTAATTTTACTTTAGTTGAGGGATCTTTTAAATATAATCAAAATCAATATTGTAAATGTAAACTATTCTTAAATTTTCTTTTTAATTATAACTAAGGGCATATCAATTTCAATCTTTTATTTAAGGGCATATAAATTTTTGAATATCAGTTTACAGTTAAAGTAAATAAACAAAGTGTTCGTTGTATGAATTTTAATTATTGTATTTCCTGTAAATAGGTAACTCAGGTGTTCAATATCAACTTTAAATAAGGTAAGGTTACAGATCTTTTGCTGTACTTGGTAAACCTTTATTTCTTATAGGATTGTATGTACCATCTTCGTCTTAGCCCAGCACGCATTCCAAATTGTTGTCATAATTTCTTTAAAGGTGGTACAGTATGAATGTTTGCTTTATCTAGGAAATTATATTTTTTAAATTATGTAATTGCTTTTATTTTTCTCGGGATTTTTTTTAAAGAAGTTCCTTAACGCGATTTGCGGTAGGAGTTAACAAATAGAAAATGTAATGCATAACGGAAAAAGTGTTATTAATTGGTTGCTATGGCAATGACAAATGTAAAATACGAGTAACGAAAGAAGCGTTACCAAATTGGTTGCTATGGCATTGAATGTAAATACATTCAAGAAACATGTGTTTTGGTTCATCAATTTAAATTAAGTGACGATCGGTTCCGTCCAGCGTAGTTCAGATATTATCGTCAAGCGCTGAAATTTTAGGTTAGGCCTAGAAAGCAATTTTAAATCTAGTTTCAATAAACATAAAATGTTGGTTCGTCCTTCTAGGCCTAACCTAAAATTATTGTATGTATGTTGCCATTAAGACGGGTGAAATAAATTGAACATACCCACAATAATTTTAGGTTAGGCTTAGACGGATGAACCAACATTTTATGTTTATTGAATCCATTTACAATGAATGGACATTTAACTGTGTTTACCATCTTAGTGTTGATGTTATAATTGATTTTACACCTTTATTATAACAACATTAGACGTATGGAAACAGTAAATATTTGTATAAAAAACAATCTAATAATGAACGGCGACTGAAAGATTAAAATTATGTGTGTATGTTGCCGTTAAGGCTGGTAAAAAGATTTACTTTTGGTTATTTAATTTACTATAGATTTTATATTGTAGTTATTATAATATTTTCAAATATTTGTATGAGAGAATTATAAATGTAGTTTTTTTTCCTTTTACTTTCTCACTATACTATAGTATAAAGAAAGTATAGTGATCGCAAAAAAATCTATGTTGATATTTGTGTGGAATATCCGTTTTGGGACCCCCTGAGTAAAAAAAGTGGTTTTTACAAAATGTCTGCCTGTATGGCTGTATGTCTGTATGTATACAAAGCTAGAGAGAAAACTATTCGATCAATTTCGAAAAAAATTTCACCAAACATGTCAATTAGGCCTGCATAGATGCTCGAAAAAGGTTTAGAAACGTTTTGAAAAATAACCCCCTCTTTGGCCAAAAAACCCAAAAAAATCAGTTATTATTTTTTTATAAAAAACGGCTCTAACGATTTTGATAAAATTTGGCTTATTTGTAGCCTTTAATGTACCCTAATATATGCAAAAAACCGAATTTTCCTAAAAAATCTCGTTTAGCTAATAATAATAATAACTAATTTCTGGTGTTTTTTTGGCCGATAAATTAAAAAAATCTTTTTCGTGCATCTATACAGGCCTATTTGACGTGTTTGGTGCAAATTTGTTCGAAATCGATCAAATAGTTTTCTCTCTAGATAATAATATTAACATTTATTAGTTAATCTCCTACTTTAATATCACCTCTCCTACCCCTCCTACAATTATGAAGTCACAGTGAATCTGTTTGATAATTTAAATATGTTTGTGAGAAAGTATGTGCCAGTTCCTGGTACCGTTTATTTAATTTATTTATATATTATATATGTGTTTTACTGTAGTATAATATTGAAGTTTTTGTAATATTTCGTAAATTTCTATAATATATTGTAACAGGTTAGATGGAAGAAAGAACTTTATAGTCCTAATCTCGCCCTAAATAAATACAATATAATTCATTCATTGCTGATATTTTGGTAACACCAATATAGCTTTGTAGACTTTATTTTTTTTATCAACAACTAACTCAAGGTATCGAAGCCAAGTCAAGCAACTGTCAATTTCAATTTCCAGCAATCCAGTTGCCTCAACCACTTCACCCAAGTAGATCAAGTAACTGCAATCAGAGCTGACACTTACTGTGAAAACCCATTATAGTTACATGGCATGCTAAAACAAGCCGTTTGACTTTGAAAAATTTAAAGCAGTTTGAATTATATCGTAGTAAATGATGGCAATGAGTTTAAAAAAATCAAAATTTGGTACAAAAATTAATTGATCGTAAATTATATTTATATAAAGTAGAACGTTTTAAATTTTAAATTTTAATTTTATAGAAAATAACTAACATGGCGGAGGTGTAGCGCAGCCTTAACTTTGCTTTTAGTTTAATAGGAAACGAAGTAATCACGTCAGAAGTTTCGTCACATTGCATCCTACACTCGCCCGCCCACTCATAACGCCTCTGCTACCGCGCAAAGTGTTGAATAATAAAGTCATTTTGGAAATACCCTATACTAACTAATCTCTTGTTGTTATTTTATGACTCAAGCTAAAGTATAGATTTTAGGATTTAATGGGTAGAATCTTAAATTTTACACACTTAATACGATACTTTAACGAAGAATAAAAATGTTTCTTAGAGAACATTCTTATAATTAATACTTGAGAATTTACATATGTATCAAATTAATATGCCCATTATGAAAAATATATCTTTAAAGTATTACATTTAACATGTTACATTCAATATGACTTATTTTGAAGTTATAAGTCTGTAGTTGAAGAGGTATATTTATGTCTTTACTTATTTCTTCAGAGGTAACCTACTTACTCCTACAAACAACACACTATATATAACTGGGTATAATACCGTTAAAGAATTTCAATATGGTAAATGTTCAGAAATTATGAACTGAAATAAAATTTACAAAACAATAGATCATACATTTCAATTACTGGCTGAATTGAATCAACAATTTTAACTCCAAATATTTTAAATACAGACATTTAGGCAAAACTATATTATTGTTCACTATAAAATTTACTTAAGT
>JAGFPH010008450.1:42304-55423 GCA_018207615.1 Philaenus spumarius
ATTTGGTATGTCGCTTCCTCTAGGGCCATAGGTGCTCACTAAGAAAGTTTTTGAAAAAATTCGAAATTTTAGGAGGGGTTTGTGGGGATCAAATTTACTAAAATCTTAATTTCAGATCTTTTATTATTATGACAATAGTGCTTTTATTATTTCAGATCTATATATATAAAAGCCAAATACCACTCACTGACTGAACACTTAAAAAGAATACAATTATGTTAGAAAGACTGAAAATACCAACCACCACGAGCAACGCCGTACGGGTCAGCTAGTTTTTTTATAAAAAGACGGCTCTAATGATTTTATTAAAATTTGGCTTATTTGTAGCCTTTAATGTGCCCTACCATATACAAAAACCCTCATCTTTTTTAAAATTATCGTTTAGCTAATAATAATAATAACTGATTTTTGGGATTTTTTTGGCCATAAAGAGGGTTGTTTTTCAAATTTTTTCAAAACCTTTTTACGTGCATCTACCTAATTGACGTGTTTGGTGCAATTTTTTTCGAAATCAATCGAATAGTTTTCTCTCTAGATAATAATAATAATATTTATTAGTTAATCTCCAACTTTAATAAAAAAAACTCTCCTACCCCACCCTACAAGTCACAGTGAATCTGTTTAGTAATTTAAATGTGTTTGTGAGAAAGTATGTGCCAGTTCCTGGTACCGTTTATTATTCCTACAATAACAAAACAAAACTTAACCTAAAAGTTATAAACATAACCTTCAAATAGTTAGTTGCTGAACTACTACATCTGATGTGCTACAGCAAGATGTTATACAATGAACCTTGCGAATGCGGTGTACGTTGTATACGAAGTTGATTCTTTAGTTAATCTTATGAATATGATTTAGTGGATTAACATGCAAGTACAGGGTCAGTTTTTGAAAATGTATCACCTCTATTATTTTTAAAAAAACGGAAAAAGATATGCAAAATCTGATTTCGGGACAGTTATACACTGAATGGGAAAATCTTAGAAACCCTATTCAAAAACCCCAAAAACTACACCTCCTACCACACCATCTTAAATAATTTAAATTAACACATATGGCTTGGCATACGTCAAATTAAAACCCATAAATATAGACAAAAAATACTCTTGGCAAAAAATCTAAGTTTCTTAGTATTAGGGTTGAAAATACTACCCTCTTTACCCGGGTTCAAGCACTAATTTGTCTAGAAACAGTTCAATAACAATGCATCGTGGTTCAGTGGTAATACTTATTTTAACATTAATTTATTCGTACGCCTTTGCAATTATAGATAACATAAAATTTCTCACATTAGCCTACACTTATGCTACATACATTTCCTTTACTAGATATTACGTCCGTAGGACAGACTGAAACAAGAACTCGGCAAACAAAGCTATTGAATTTACTTCCGTTAAATTTTTGACTCCAAACTCAATGTGATATCGATAGACAGTATTCTGTTTACTCACTCAAATCTCGTTCTACTGAAGATTTGGACTCGTAGTGATAACCTGAGTCGTGCTGTCCAGCTTCCCGAACCTTAGCTTCACAATACTTGGCCAAATCTCGGCCCAACGTCCCTAGCTAACTGGCCTAGCTTCCGGCCCCACACTTTAACAGACTGGCCTCGAATCTAGATTAGGGTTATGCTTATATAAACCATCCAACTTCCGTGTTGACAAACTACACAGTTCCTACGTGTAACTCAAAAACACTTCCGCCAAGCTCATCCTTCCTTATCATGCTTCCTTGTTTACCTCCATCTGTCTTACGCAAAGTAGTATCTTCACCCTAAACATGCTAACCCTAATACTGAATATAACTAATATATATCTTTTAATACACACCCCATCAATTCGTAACATTAGTCATTTTAAATGTTTAAAGGCTGCCCATTTAAAACTGATTATCGGGTAAGTTGATTTTTTCTTTCAAACCAAATAACCCTTTACATAAACAATTATTGTTAAACGTTATTTCAAATTGAGCTGGGAGTCGGAAATAACCGAGTTCGAACGACTGTTTACGAATGCCAGTCGTCTTATCTAGTTGTTTATGTAATTTTGTATTTATGTTTGAGGTTCCACTAATTACAAAACAATGAAGCTATTATTTATTTTTAATTTCATTCATAAAATCTGTTGATTTTTTTACTTTTGGAGGTTATTGCTTACATAACCATATTACGATCTAACAGCTGTTGTGTTTGTACATCACCATAAATATCTAACAGCTGTTATTCAAGAACTTTTTTTTGAATGTCTCTCACTTCCACACATTAAACTTACATGGAAGAAAACAATATTTTTTAAAACTCAAAAAGGATCGAAATGAAACCAGTCTAATGATGGCCGTCATTGTATTCATAATCCATTACGATTTATTTCACAAGTTCTCTTACAAAATTTGACTTTGAATTGTGCCTGAAAAATCAGAAGACTCTACTTTGCTTCACCTCAGTTAACAGAAAATCTCAAATTTCAGCTTTTATCTCAACTATTTGTAGGGGGGGGGGGGGGGAACTTAGTTAAGTCAAATTAATTTCGTTTCAAGGTGAGGCCAAGCTATATCAATTCAAAAGTCCAAACAATTGTAAATTTAAACGTCACACGATGCATAAATATGTACAAAATGTGTTATCTTTAAAAATAATTCAATTGACGAACTCAATCACTTGGTGCTTCCTATATTATGCAGTAAACAAATGTAATGTTGGATACAAAACAAAACATTAAAATACCGTGCGTGGAAATAAATGAATGTTGCGTCGCGTGAAGCGGAATAAATCGCACTTTGAGAACTCCTGCGGCACTCATTATGGAGATAGGACGATGTCGTACAACGAGGGTGGAGTGTGAGGTAAATGTCAAATCTCTCCCATGAATAAACAATGGAAAATTATTACAAAATAATTCTTCTTAAAATACGCATTAATAACTTCTAACATTTCTTCCTTGAATAAATCCTTCGCTTTTTACAATAAATAAATTTTAAGTTTCTCTTTTAAATATTTTTTCGAACGAACTTTTTGTTTTCCAAAACATATTGAAGCGTGCAATTTCATAAAGATGTAAATGCCAACAAATTTCTTCATGAGAGACTTTTACACTTTATTTTGTAAAAAAATTTAATTTTCAGATTATAAATGATTTATTTTTGTAATTTGCATACTGTATACAGAAATATAAAAAAATGTATTACATTAACATTTGTATAAGAATATTAATACACCCATAAAAATGTATACACCCTAGTAGTCCAGTCAATGAATGCTCAAAATGGGGGCGTAGAGGAAAATGGAAGGAACACAATTTTTTACATTGGGATATTATTTATACTAGTTAGGAGGTGAACATACTAAAATTCCTCACTCCTAGCAGGTGAGCGGGGTGCAGGAGAGCTTGTAGAAGATCCTTTTTTCGAGTTCTCATATATCAAAAACTATGCGTCTTAGCGATAAGACTATTCTATACAAAATTAAAGCTTACAAAATGTGTTACAAGATTGATTCTTTTTGTTTTTTCTCTATAAACTCCTATAAAAACGAGTGTACGAGAGTACGTACTGCCACGCCGTACGCGCACCTCCTCTTATATTTCTCGGGCTCGCAGGGTCTTCGCCCCACGTTCGGAGCGCCACTTGACACGCCGTACGCGCACCCTTTTTCGAATTTCGGGCTCGCAAGGTCTTTACCCTGCGTTCCGGCGTCACTTGTCACGCCGCACCCGCTCTAATTTTTATTCTATTTGCCCTTAACCAAATTGTGCACGCATACGTGGGCAAGAATAGGAAATACGCTTACTTTCCTAATTCTTAAAAAAAAATTGTAATTAATACACTTTTATTTTAGGTTACTGGCTCTAGTCAGACTCCTTCTCCGGGCCGTGCCGTCTGGAGTTATTTTGTCTCACACAAGAATTAATATAACCTGATATACTAACTTAATTTTAGAGCACTGGTTAATTTTTGGTATAGGATATTTAACTTATAAATGAAAGAAATTAAGATTTGAAAATAAAACTTTTTTATTTTAAAAACAAATTGATTTTACTTTCGCAACTTCTTAAACTTTTCCAACAAATATAATATTGATATTACTAACTATGGTACTATTTACATTTATTTTGAAACTCTTTTATACCATTGTGAGAATAGGGAATATTCCTGAATGATTTTACTTTTACACTTTCCCCTGAATTTACTATTACTTTTAAATTTAATTTTAAAACTTTATATTTGGACTGTATTTAACTTTAAAATATATAAATAGCTTGGTTATTTGCTACTCACAAATAAGTATGATTTATCGCGGCTTTCCTCCTTGGTGGTTTAGGACTTGGAATAAAGTCCTCGATCCTCTTCTTTCTTCCTGCCTTCTTAGTCCAGTCAAATAGTCTCCGATGGTGCTTGTTTCAGGAAAAAAATATAGAAGTTTTTTTTTCACTCGTTCTATATGTTTTTTGGGATGCTGAATCCGAATTTCAACTTTGCTACTTCCTACGGATATGGCTTCACACCAAAAATTGCAAAAAACCTTAAAATTTTGACCTTTTTTCAGTTTTTTGCCAAAAAATCATAAAAATATGCGTTTTTTGAGGTAGACCTTCCTATATAAAAATAAAGTACATTAAATTGCCTACAAAAAACATTCCTCAAATGTATTTTTTGATTGAATGGTTTAGCCGCTAGAGCGCGCTGAAAAAAGGCAAAAATTCCCCACTTGTCGAAAACCCGGTTTTCTCGTTATTTTTTCGTTTTAACTTAACACCTATGCTTGTAATTATAAAAAAATTGGATTCTGCTAGAACCACATTAAATTGCCTACTAATTTCACACCTTAATCACTTATTTTGGCCAAACATTGTAGCCGTTAGAGCACATTGAAGTTTTATGTCATATTACGCGAAACCGCTAAGTCAAGAGCCCTTTCACACAAAACTCAGTAGATACCTATATTATCACTATGTACTTATTAAAAACTATTTATTTGATTTTTACAATTATTAATTAATGTAATTACTTATTCATTATTTATCAATTTATTTACTACTTATTAATTATAAATTAATGTAATTTACTCATTCATTTATTATCATTTTAATTAAGTACCAATTATTAATTATATATTAACAGAACCGTTGTTGTACAGGTTGGTTTGTTGTTTTCAAGGGAGGATGTAGGTCTCCTTTGAATTTAGTAGGTAAATAAGATCCAAATTCATAATAATATACCGGATCCGACAAAAGGTAGCCTCCCCCCTCTTTTCAGGTGGCTTCATATCATTCAGCGACTCAGCCTGCCCTTCCTTTAGGACCCTCTCTGTCAGTTTACTTCGAATCTCCGTGGTTGTTGTGTACAAAATATTAAGCGTCTTTGTTTTTATCAGTTACTAGCTGACCCGTACGGCATTGCCCGTGGTGGTTGGTATTTTCAGTCTTTTTAACGTAATTGTATTCTTTTTAAGTGTTCAGTCAGTGAGTGGTATTTGGCTTTTATATATTTTAAATAATTAGCCCAATAATTGGTGTTTTAGTTCATTGTAGGCCTAACCTAAAAATTATATTCAGTTTTTGATCCAAATCAGTTGTTGATCAAAATCAGCTGATTTAAGCTTTTCATACGAACAGCTGTTTTTTGTGCCCCTGATAAAATCAAAAGAAATCTTTCTTCTTCTTCCTTAAGATTGACCTTCCATAAGATTAACATTGAAACTTTGAGGGCCACTGGGGCGTAGCCCTAATGTCCTAGGACTTCGGTAAATGGCCTAAAACCTTCCCAGGGTTAACCTGTGTTACTATGCAAAATTTCAAAGCAATCGGATGGACGGTTTGGTAACGCATAAAGGACAAACATACAAACAGACAAACGTACAAACAGACGGACATACATTGAATTATATATATATAGATTAAAATAAAAGTATCTACGTCCGATAAAAGTTGTGCTATTTGTGATCAAGTGTTGGCCTTTCGTTAGGTCCCTATTATTCAATTTACTTCGAAACTTGTGTTGTGTACAAAATATTAAGAGTCTTTGTTTTTATCAGTTATTAAAATAAAAGTATCTAGTCCGATAAAAGTTGTGCTATTTGTGATAAAGTGTTGGCAGATGGAACCCCGAAGGCAGTAGTGAAAGAAAAAGGGTTAAAGTCATTCGTTGAAGCTAGTAAGAGGAGAAAGGATGATAAGGTAATTTTATTCAGTGCATGATGTATGTAGGAAGCAATATGTAAGAGAAACATGTATTGTTGCTGCCAGCAAGAGGGCTGAGGAGGGTAGTTATAGTCAGGGTCAAGAACTTCGATCATGCAAACCCATATTTCATTTAAAAAAAATAGCTTTTTGTGTGGGGTTGAGATACCTCCAAACTATCAAGCGAAAAAAAAAGTTGACCCCAGTTTCACGCAACCCTGTGTTTGTAGTGAGGAATTTGAATGTGAGGGCGAATGTTTTAAGACTGGCCATACAATGTAATGATGAATATTGTAAAGCCATTATAAACCGTTTACAACCATTCCCAGACTTGGTAGCTGTTGATGGACAGTACCACTTGTCTTGCATGAAAAACCTACACATTCATGGCCCCTCCGTAGATAGCAGGGCTCGTGGTCGACCCAAAGATGAAGTAGGTGAACAGTTGCAAGCAGTATTCAATTACCTCGAAAGTAGTGATGAAGAGTGCCAATTCACCTCAGAGGAACTTTTGAGCAAGATTGAAGGTGACAACCCCACACTGGAAAACAGTTAGAACTCGCCTTATTGAGGAATTTTGTCAGTAAACATGAACCTCATGTTGTGTGTTTTAAAAACACTGGATATAAAATTCTCACCGATGCATGGTACCCTGAACAGAAAAAAGATTCTGAAAAAGTGGAAAGACGTCGCATAGTCGAGACAGCTGCAGCAATTATTGTTGAGGACATACGATCTTAAATTTCCATGCAGTTCCCTAACACCATCATGTTTCCTTTCATTTTTCAGATGAAGAGCCTACCCCTGGGCCTTCACAGCCTACAGCCCAAGCAGTGGTTCCAGATGAAAGAGGTATATACAATATTGAATTCACTGCAATCATACTAAAAAAATGCAACTATTCATTCGATAGTATCATTGCTAATAATGTCCCTTTCATATTTCAGAAGAGCAACCAGGACCTTCAATCACTAAGCGTCGTAAACTGTAGTTGTCCATCTCTTATTTTATTTACTAACCTATATTTATTATGATAATTATTATGAAAATTTATAATAAATTGTTTTTGTGAAACGTTTTATATATAGGCCTACTAAGTATTTTGTGTCTGAATACTAAAACATACTTTGGACAAAAGTTGATATAATTAATAAGTAGCAATTAAATGTATATATATATATATATATATAATTAATAAGTAATTACATTAATAAATGATAAAGACCAAATAAATAGTTTTTAATAAGTACAAAGTGATAATATAGGTATCTACTGAGTTTTGTGTGAAGGGCTCTTGACTCGCGTAATATGACATAAAACTTCAATGTGCTCTAGCGGCTACACTGTTTGGCCAAAATAAGTGATTAAGGTGTGAAATTAGTAGGCAATTTAATGTGGTTTTAGCAGAATCCAAGTTTTTTATCATTACAAGAATAGGTGTTAACTTATAACCGACAAAATAACGAGAAAACCGGGTTTTCAACAAAGTGGGGAATTTTTGCCTTTTTTCAGCGCGCTTTAGCGGCTAAACCATTCAATCAAAAAATACATTTGAGGAATGTTTTTTGTAGGCAATTTAATTTACTTTATTTTTATACAGTAAGGTCTACCTCAAAAAACGCATATTTTTATGATTTTTTGGAAAAAAGCTGAAAAAAGGTCAAATATTTTAAGGTTTTTTGCGATTTTCGGTGTGAAGCCATATCCGTAGGAAGTAGCAAAGTTGAAATTCGGATTCAGCATCCCAAAAAACATATAGAACAAGTGAAAAAAAAACTTCTATATTTTTTTCCTGGCCAAATCACCATTTGACTGGACTATCTCTCCTCCTAGGATTTCTCCTCTTCCTTAATGTAGAGCGATTTCTTACGGCCCGCTGATCTGTACCGGAGTTGGTGATTCTCGCCGACCTACTGCTGCTTCTGCAAACTTTGACGTGGTCCTTGGATGGCTATCTTAACGCAACTAAAAATATTTTTCTTTCTCCCAACCTCGTACTGTCTAGATTGGAGTCAAGAGACTTACTCTTCCTTTTTTGAGTAACTTCGTTTCTCTGGTGATTTATCTGGTTTTCTACATTGTAGAATTTTCCTTTAATTATTTAAATTAGGTCCCACGACTTTATTTTCATTAATCCACTGTGATTTCGTCGATAATTATTTATTTTATTAGCAGAGCAATAAGTAATTGTATTGGCCTCGGTGGTAGTAGCATGACGTCATACATTTAGTCTCCCCTCACTGTGTTTACTCAAGCCGTTCTGGTCCGTACAGGAATTTGCGAATTTTTTAGTTTAAATCTTTCGAAGTGCTCTAACTTCGTAACCCCTGGTCCGATTTTGGATTTCTTTGGCTCATTGGATTCTTGACCATCTCCTGATTCCTTCCTCTTTTGAGTTGTTGTTCTAGGGTTCCTGGTTCTCAAGTTATCGCCTTCGTTAATTTTCCATTAAATTTTAATTTTAATTTTTCCAAATTGGTCCAAATTTGAATTTTCATGGTTCTAACTTCTTCTCCTGGTTCCCAAACTTCCAAAACTATCCTTCTTTTTTCTTTCTTCACTTTGGGCACGGTTCTGTAGCCTGTTTTGTGTGAATCGTCGAATTTTGGATTTGGCAACCCCCCTTTTTGGTTTATGCCCCCTTCTCACATTATATTTTACATTCACATATATATTACACATTATTTCATATATATTTACTATTATATAACCTTATTTCCCTTGATTTAATTGGTTATTTTATTTTATTTATTTTTTAACCTTTTCTTTCGAAAATATTTAATTAGGTCAATTTATTTTTAGTTAATTATTATTAATTTATTATTCTTTAATTTATCCCCAATTTAGGCCTTTGAATTATTTTAATTTGCTGATTTTAGCATTTTTCACCTAAGTCTTTGCTTTATAACTTCTTAATTATTTTTATTAAAACAATTCTGTTAATTAGATTCTTATTAGCTTATTCTCCTCTATTCATTTCATTAAAAAGAATTTACTATTTTTATATCTTAAAATATTAACATGGTCTCTTATGGAGCATAGCAACAGTGCATTGTTTTGCAGTACTGGACAAAACTCGACATGAATTATACTGTCGATTTCCCTTAGAATAATTCACTGAGCCTTGCTTCTATTGCGTTTAACATTGACTAGGCCTCCAATTTACAATATAATTATTTTAAATTATTTCCTTTCACTTTACATATATTTTTTCTCTTTGTACTTACTTATAAAGTGTCATTTTATTTATTACTAATCTTAATTTTGCATATTTAGGCCTTCTGGCTTCTATTTATGACTTTAAGTTTTAGACCTAATTACTTTGGTAATTAGTCCATTTGTGTCGGGTTTTTGCCCGTTACAGTACGTACGTAACATATAATGTAACAGCTGATTTCACCCATCACTATAGTTTGGGGTTATGTTTACAACTTCAATCGTTATAATTTCTTCTGAAGTTGATTTTTTTTTAATATGAACTATTGAATACTATAATATACGTTATGATATTTGCTTTGAGGTTATAAACTATATATAAATACAACCTTTTATCATCAATATATTTGTTATACAAATTTAAAGAAGAAATAGACCTACCTATTCGTTTAACAGCTGATTTCACCCATCATCTGTAATACTTAAACAAACCCAGTGTAGATTATAGTTTGGGGTTATGTGTAGGTAGGCCTAGATGTTGTTTCTAAATAGTTTGTTTTTTAAATTCTGTATTCCTAATGTGTATCTAATTAATCAGCCTGTGATTTTTCACGAGGGTTTACTAGTCTTAAATAGTTTCCGAGATATTCGCGATCAAAATTCGCTTATTTTTGAAAAAGAAATTTTTCCTCGACTTTTTTGACTAGCCAACTTTTAAGCCTTTCGTCCTACTAAAAAGTTATGACAAAGAAATTTGTAGAACTGCAGTATAAAACGTTAAAATTACACTTCATTTATACAAATTGGTTGAAAAATAAAGACGTAATGGGCCGATAAATAAATTCCTTACTGAATTAATAAATAAGAATTTTTAGTTCTACCTGTGTATAATTTCCCCATTCGCTTCTACACTATGTTACAAAGGTTCCCTGTAAAATACACTCCATTTTTTTTTTTAAGTATCACTCATTTCATTTCAATTCACCATTAAAATATTCCATTAAATCTCTTTCCACTTTGTCGTAACGTACTCCATTTTAAATGCAATTATTGCAATAACTGATTCTCACAACTTGATTCAAAATTTAAAACGTTTATCATGTTTTATTGGAACTCTAATTTAGTTACAGCGGTTCGACCGTTAAATGAAATGCTTGTGTAACTAGAACGAGATGAAGTATTTATTGCACATTTCAGAACCGAATAAATAATACATTTTAAACGAACTTTATACCGACAATGTTAGAAAATGTCCATAGGAAAGTAGAGCTAGGTACTGCAGTGATTTTATATAAATGTAATTATGTGTTCGCCCATTAACAGCCGCGTTTTAAGTCCAATTTGGTCCACTCCAAGTCGCTCGAACGAGTTCGTTAGCCAAAAAATCCAAAAAACAATCGGAAATCCATTTTTACTTTCTCACTATACTATAGTATAGAGAAAGTATAGTGATCGCAAACAAAATCAATGTTGAGATTTTTGTGGAAATATCCGTTTTGGGATCCCCTGAGTCCAAAAATGTGGTTTTTACAAAATGTCTGTCTGTATGTCTGTATGTATGTCTGTATGTCTGTATGTATGTCTGTATGTCTGTATGTCTGTATGTATACAAAGCTAGAGAGAAAACTATTCAAACGATTTCAACCAAATTTGCAAAAGACATGTCAAGTAGGCCTGTATAAATGCAAAAAAAAGGGTTTTGAAAAATTTTGAAAAACAACCCCCTTTTTGGCCAAAAACATCCAAAAAATCAGTTATTATTTTTTTATAAAAAAACAGCTTTAACGATTTTGATAAAATTTGGCTTATTTGTAGACTTTAATGTGCCCTACCATATGCAAAAAACCGCATCTCACTAAAAAATCTCGTTTAGCTAATAATAATAATAATAAATTATTTTTGGGGGTTTTTTGGCGAAAACTATTCGATTGATTTCAAACAAATTTGCACCAGACATGTCAAGTAGGCCTATATATAGATGCACGAAAAACTGTTTTGAAAAATTTTGAAAAACAACCCCCTTTTTTGCAAAAAACCCCAAAAATCAGTTATTATTTTTTAATAAAAAAAACAGCTCTAACGATTTTGATCAAATTTGGCTTATTTGTAGCCTTTAATGTACCCTACCGTATGCAAAAAACCGCATCTTTCTAAAAATTTTCGTTTAGCTAAAAATAATAATAATAACTGATTTTTGGGAGTTTTTTGGCGAAATGGCGAAAACTATTCTATATGTATTTCAAACAAATTTGCACCAGTCATTTCAAGTAGGCCCGTATAGATGCACGAAAAAGGGTTTTGAAATTTTTTTTTTAAACAACCCCCTTTCCGGCCAAAAAACCTCCAAAAAAAATCAGTTATTATTTTTTTATAAAAAAACGGCTCTAACGATTTTGATAAAATTTGGCTTATTTGTAGCCCTTAATGTGTCCTACCATATGCAAAAAACCGCATCTTTCTAAAAATTATCGTTTAGCTAATAATCATAATAATAATAGTTTTTTGGGGGTTTTTTGGCCATAAAGGGGGTTGTTTTTCAAAAAATTTCAAAACCTTTTTTCGTGCATCTATAAAGACCTAATTGACGTGTTTGGTGCAAATTTGAATCGATCGAATAGTTTTCTCTCTAGATAATAATAATAATAATATTTATTAGTTAATCTCCAACTTTAATAAAAAAATCACCTCTCCTACCCCACCCTACAAGTCACAGTGAATTTGTTTAGTAATTGAAATATGTTTGTGAGAAAGTATGTGCCAGTTCCTGGTACCGTTTATTTAGCTAAAAAATTGTATATTTGTCATAGTAGAATGAAACTCTTAACGCAATCCTTAATACGAGACCAAGGTCGAGCAAGTTTGTCCTCTTCTAGTGAACGAAGCCGGGGCTGGAGGCTGAGATACAAGCAAATTCTAATAATATATTTCGTACACAGTTTTATCTATTCAACGCCTTCGTGAGTAGACCAATTTCCCAAATATTCCTAAAACATATAAACTTAATTTTTGAAATTCGCTCAACTCACGTCAGCGGTTCAGCTGCGTGTTCGAATTATTTTTACAGTCGTTTTTACTATCCATGACTTTAAAAATGCATCCAAGTTGATTTGTTTAACTGTCCAGAATCTTGAAAAAGGTCTTAATCCCTTACTGCGTCTGTAGCACTCCCAGTAATAACTACGACTATTTGTGAGACCAATTACACAGAAACATCTCTTAGTCATTAGTTCATAACTACTAATTGGCCGTCATCCCCTAATCTCACTAGATTCAGGATGCTGGAAGTTGGAAGTAAAGACAAATCGAAGCTAGTTTAGTAAACGCAGAGTAAGCTTTTCCGAACGGGTTCAATGAAGCTGGAACCCAAATGTAGTCGTAGGACTGTCGCTTACTTTCAAGTTACTGTTGCAGTTATAGAGAAATATCTGTTACAAATACTGGTTACAAGTAATTGCAGTTACTTTACAGAGAATACACAAAAGTACCTCAGTAAATGTAACTTCGTCATACGTTAAGCAGTATCCAGTGCCGTTGGACGTTATCAAGGTGTAGGCCTATAGAAATATTTGTAAAAGTAGTAACTCTTTAATTTCATACACAATTTGGAATAAAAATACACAACTGAAGTGACAAACAAAAGCAATTTAAAACTACATAAACTGAACTGAAGTTAAATATTTTAAATAAAGTAGTTCTTAATTTTTAGTGATAAATTTGACTTTAAGATGTTCTTGAAGCAAAAACAAAATCAAAATTTCACGTAAAAACAATAAAATTAACATTATTTAAA
>JAGFPH010008451.1:0-10724 GCA_018207615.1 Philaenus spumarius
TGCGTTTGATCGGTTATGATGGATCGAACTACGACGAGGACGGTCCAACGGATTGGCTTCCTAGCAACGCGACTTTATCTGCATTTTGTCTTCTGCCCACCAGAGGCGCTGCAGGCAACACTAGAGATGTTGTTTTTAATGATCTCCGTTTTGCTACCTGGTTGAGCCGGCTTCAACTGGACGCCAATTTTCCACTTGACGGAGTTTTTCTCTTCGTCCTCTGTGTTATTTACGTTATCGATATGTTCCTGCACTGACCGGTGACTCCGGTTTAATGATATGCCGTGCGGAGTTCTTCGTTCCGTGTCATTTTAATTAATTAAATACAGGTTACAATTTACACTCCTTGACCAGCTTTATGCGACAACGTTATATCGTACTTCAAAATACACAGGGAAAATAAAATTTATATTGAAATAACCAAGTAGCGATATTCATTTTACTGTTTTGCGCAGTGATAAACTTGGTTCGTCTAGAGTCTGGAGAATCCGTTCCAGGAAAACGTTATTCATTATTGCGTTTGAAAAGCAAAAATGTATTAAAAATATATTTCAATTAACTTTTGTAAAATAAAAAGCTTTGAAATAATATATAACAAATTAATGCAAGCAGTCCATACAATCTTATTACATACGATTCAACGTTGTGTCGTATTTTCAATTTATACAAATCTTACTTTATTTAGTGTTAATACAGTTTATGTGGTACTTAAATAATACAGATTAAAGGACTTAGTGTATAATATAAACAAATATAAATCTATACACATAAGAAGCTTTAAAGCTATATTTAAGCTACATATAAGAGGCTTTTTACGAAAATTTTAAGGTATATTTTTATGACGTAGTAGACGCACACAAAGAAAAGATTTTGCAATTTTTTTTTATTTAAAACGTTAAAATATTGTCAATTTTACGGTTCACTCCCAACCATATATAAAATAAAACAGCTGCTAAAAACGTGTTTGTAAAAATTCGTTACTATAGCAACCAACTCACCAAATTTAGAATCAGTTCTTCACAGCCAAAAGGTTTTTTTAGGTTAGATTGACAAACTAAAAGTAAACACGAACAAAAATGTACGGAAAATGATTGCTATAATTAAAATTTAATTCAAACATTATTTTACATGTTATAAATGAAACAGCTGAGTTAGATCAAAAACTCGTCATAATTTTGGGTTAAACCTACAATGAACCGAAACACGTTATTTGCAACAAATTTAGTAAATTTATAATGAAATAATTATTCTTCACAACTAACAGTTTTCTTGGATTAGGTAAAAGCAAACAAAATGCTTACTGTATTACAAGACAAACATCGGATGTTACACATTGTATCGTTTCCTTCAGTTGGTATATCAAAATTTTGATATTTTTGGGTTGAGATGGAAACTGTAGTTTCCACTGTCCTTCTTCTTTAGTAAAGACCATAAAAATGAAGTATCGCTTAATAGGTCTTTACATTTTAAAATGTTGAGCTACCCCCCATTTTTTTTAAGGGGTGTAAACAACCCCTTAATGGAAAAATTGACATTGAGCCATTTTATCGCGAGAAAACGTGTTTAATATTAAGGGGTGAAATTGCAAAGTGTTTTCTGACACAATTACCTCATATTAAAATAATTTTCAACCCCTTGAAAACCTTACAACCCTTGCAAACAACTCCTAAATTGAAAAAATCACAAAAAATTACTTTGGTATGACATTAAAAGATTTAAGTATAGAGTAAATAATATTTTATGTTCTCTATCTTAATTATCGAATTTTTAACCCCCTTTCGACCCCTGAAAACAATTCCTTGATAAAAAATTGTTTAAAAAAATTTCTTTTCATGAAATGAAAAGGATTTAAATGTTATTCCACATTTTCGAAAATGATTATCATATTCTCAAAACAGTAAATATATATGATTACACATTTTAAAATAATTTAATTATAGAGTAAAAATGGGCCAAAAACCCCAAATAAAATAAAAAAATCCAAAATCCTTGGACAGAGTTTCCAGATCCGTTGTGCAGACAAACAATTATCTCGCTTTAGAAGATAAGATATAAATTCAATTTTATAAAATTACCTGATATAAGATGCAGACTGGATCAACTACTGCTATTATGCTCTTTGAAAAGTACGCACGCCAATTACTAGTAGATTATATTTTCATTAGATTTTACAATAATACAATTTTATGGCACAATTTTAATAAGATCTAATTAAAAAAAAAAAAGTTTTCACGTACCTACATTTTTTTATTAAACGAAATGTGTTGAAATTGGGCGTCTAGTTAAAATATTACATTAAACACGTGCTCATTCCTTTGCTGGCGGAAATATACTGGTCACATTGTATAGCATATATATTTAAGAAATTCGAAACGAATAAACGGAGCACGCACAGCTGATCAACTGGCTTTTTCGTGGTTGGCCCCTCCGAGCAATACACATACTTACCTTCACTCAAATGTGTTATATATATGTACATATATGAACGTTGGTATGTATTCATGCCTACGTTTCCAAAATATATGTGCCTTAATATGTATGTATATACATAAGACAATAGTTTTGGGTCTCTATTACTGTGTACTTTTAATTTGCTCCAAATATTCACACTCCGAAATTTTCAGTTAAGTAGAAAAAAATACGACTAGTTTTTGGACCATAACTCCTTCAATTTTGATGCTATAAAAAACCATTTTAAAGATAATTAAAAGAGCTACAACTATTTTCATTACAATATATTATAGTGAAAAATCTTTTATTTTAAAACGGTGAAGGGTCAAAGGGCTCAAGAGAAACTGTGATTGCGCTGCCGCGCGCTCTTTAAACAATCATATCTCCGTCAATTTTTGTGTGACAGAAAAACAAACAAACAAAATTTTTTGTCAGAAAAAAACCTACATTTTTCATCATTATACTTTTGTACGTATCTTTCATCATTTTTGAAATATTATGAAAAGAAGGTGGTTTTTTAAAAAATTCGAAAAAATTTTTTCTAAAAATCGTGATTTTTTTAAAAAATATGTGTCCTAAAGCAGCCAAACTGCTAGAACCCATCAAACTCTTTACATTAAAGTTAATTCTAGACGGAATACGATTAATGTTAATTTTTATGGAAATGGCACTTATGAAACCCATTGATTTGAAAGAAAAAAACATTAAGATGTTCCTCTTATTTGCAATCTCCCCAAAAAACACTTCGCGTTAAAAAAAGAACGCCAAGAAAGCTCTTAAAAAAAAGAATGATATCATAAATAGGTCGCCAATATTAAGTAAATATATGTACGAGTAACTATGTAATGATAAACTAATAATATTCTTTGAAACAATATTGGAGTACTGATTTTGTTGTCAAGGCAATTTAAGTTTTCAAGATACTCCACGCCAATATGTGGTATCTTGGAGGTAAAATGAGAAAAGGAAAGCAGTAAGCCAATTTTAATGTAATAAGAGAAAATGAGGAAAGCCCACATTGAATAGGCTACTATATTTTCTTTTAAAAGTTTAATTTATATTTTTTTAAACTCATATTTTCATTCCACGAGTAAATGTGATTGATTGTAGCGGAAAAGTTCTTCGTTTAAATTTTAATCTCCTAATAGGTATATATTGTTTCAAAGAATATTATTAGTTTATCATTACATAGTTACTCGTACATATATTTACTTAATATTGGCGACCTATTTATGATATCATTCTTTTTTTAAGAGCTTTCTTGGCGTTCTTTTTTTAACGCGAAGTGTTTTTTGGGGAGATATCATAATTTTTTGTTAAATAATACAAATATAATAATTATGAAACAAAGGTATTGTTTTATTTTATATAATTTTGGTAAACTTTTAAATTAAATTTTAAGTAAAGTTTATAAACAGGTTTTGATTAATTGTTATTTTTTATGAAAAGAAATGTGTTAATTTGTTTTAAGTCTCATTGACCGAAACGGCTCCTAAGGCGGCATTTTTGGGCCGAAAATAATGTTTCTTTTGAAATTACTTCCGATATATATTAACACCTAAATATAAATATATTCATGCTTCTTTGATAATTAAATTTTATGTCGCTTCAAAATTACATCTTCCTAGGTAGGTATATCCCTATATATTTTGTGAATGGACACTGAAATTGCTTATTATTATACTATAATATTACTTTTCCTAGATATAATAAAATAAATGTGATAACATACGAAACACGTTAAACAAGAAACATGTATTATTTATTTATCAATTATATTAGCACATTAAAGAAACATTTTCACCATGATAATGTAATACTAAAAATGTTGATTATAATAAAACGGTGGCTCACATTTATTTTACTTTTGAATTACACTGTTAATTAGTTCTTTAAAATTCATTAGTTTTTTTTCTCAAATATAATGATATATATATATATATATCTTTAGCTGAAGGAGGCCACCTATCTTGTAATATGTTGTTGTCGTTAGCACGATAAAACTGATTTTGATGTTTTATTATGCTGGTATAGTGCCCAGAAGATATAGTTTCTCCATGATAAAAATTGCACTTTTGAGTATGTAGGAGCTTTCACTGATTTTGACAACATTTGATAGGAGAGAATTAAGTTTACAATTTTTTATTTTTCCTATATTGGTCCATAGTTTCAAACTAAATATAAGAAATTGGCTAGCAGTTTTGATTTCAATTTTTTGCAATTGTGTTCCAACAGATGAACATGATGGACAAGTTGTATTATCCAAGTTGTCCCAATCTTGAAGATTCAGCAGATCTGATATAGTTGCTTTGTTGGTGTTAATGGACAGCGGCAAATACGAATTCATCTCATCTTGTCGCCGAAATTCATAAAGACATTTTGAGCATTTTACCAGCGTGCTTAAAATCACCTCAAAATGTTTAATTAAAATATCATATTTACAAATTAAGTTTGAACAAAATTCGCTTGCATCTTGTTGCTGGTCTAAAGTAAACGGGACACCAAGTTGATCACGCAAGTCTTTACAATTCAGTAGGCCTACATTTGAGAAGTAACCAGCTGCCAATATCTTCATAGGAGGATTTCCGTCCAGTTCAAGCAATTCTAGAATAATGGGCCTGCATATGAAAAGTGCCTGCAAGGTTGCATTTGCATAGCACGAAACTCCATCACCATTACTGAATCCCGAAATTGGGATGTAGTCATTTATTTGAAGCATGATCTCTTGGTCCTTAAAATATTTGATTTTTCCCTCCTTCCATACAATATCTTTGCGTGAAGTAAACCTACTTTGATGGACCGATATGTGTGGAAAATCTTTCCGGTATTCGCTCCGAAGTCTATTATATTCAATAATTCAAGCTTTAGCAGCTTTACAATTAGATGGGTCAAAATTTATCAGCTGGAGACCAGCCAATGTTGTTACTCTTGAAAGAGGTACATATGTTTGACCAGGAACAAAGATAGATGATTTGCCAATATCTGAAATAGCTGAATTGATTGAAATTCCTTGACATTTATGCACTGTAATGGCATATGCAACTGTTAAAGGGAATTGCTTACGAAAAATAAAGGCTTTTATAAATAGCTCAAATGTTTACTGTGTCCTTTCAACATCATAACACCTGTTTACAAACATTACTTGAACAAATTCTAATTTACCTTCAGTGTCATATTTAAAATTTTGCACTATTCCAAGAGAACCATTAACTAAACCAGTCGTAACATTAAAATTTCTATTTAGCATTACTCTGCAGTTTTTTTTAAACGGCTGATCAACATCGTAATGACATAATTTACTTACAATGATTGTGCACTTCTATTTCTTTAAGACGAATTACTTTTTTGCTCACTGATTCCTATTTAGGCATTCTTCTTTCTAATTCCAAATAGATATACACACAAACACACGAAGGTACTTCCATATTTTTCATTAATATTTTTTCCATATATTTGCATAATTTTTATGTTTTGCGTTTTTTCGCTATAATTAATAATAATAATTTGTACTATAATGTAGTACTAAATAATTATATTAATATTTAATTTTATTGTTAGTGGGATTTCAAGAAATTATAACATTAAAGTAGGTACTTACCATTACACAAGTCATATTTTCCAGGACTAAATGAGATAAAAATTTAATTATAAAAAATTGTCAGTTACAATTTGATAAACAATGCTCTGTTAGAAAGTTAAAAACTAAATCAACTCCTGTAATTAATTACGAGCCTAGGTACATCCGAGAGTAACAAAATATTATAACAGCTGATGTCACCCATCATCTGTAATACCTAAACAGAATCTAGCCTAGATTATACTTTGAGGTTATGTTTACAATCAAAACAAACTTCTTGTATTGTCTGAATGTTAATTGTATTTTGTATATAACCTAATGTAGGCTATAATAATATGTTATATAATTGCCATTGACAATATAAAATGCATACAACCTTTTATTATCAATATAATATTAACGTTTACCAAATTTAAAGAAGAAATACCTATTCGTTTAGCTTCGAAAACATTCGTACATCTTCGTATGTAACATTTACAAAATCATATGGCTAATATGATATATACTCAGTCTAATGTACCAATCTAACTTACATAGGAAAAACTATCTCGGCGATATTTTGAGTTTCGTTGCAGCTACCTTTATTTTTCTTGTACGTTATTCATCTCCATTGAAAGGAGATGTGTTTAAAGCCATCACCGAGCTCTCTACTCGAAAAGGTGAGATAGTTATTGGGTCTGACAGAATAAGCGGGAAATATGAAAAAAACTATGAATAATTTTTTGATGATTGTCTACTGTTTTTAATGGCTCAAAAAGGGGGTTTAGCTTGACCTAGAAAGTTGAATGAAAGATCAAATCGCCTAATTTTACAACAAATAATTTGATTTTAAACTAAAATTTACCATTTAAAATTTTTTAAATGGTATTTTTAAGTGGTCAATAACATGGTAGCTATGTTTTCCGTATGTTATAGCACGGCCGTTTTTTTTTTCTTGGCGTTCCGCAAAACGGCCGTTTTGCTTGATACAGCTCACTCATTTTACGTGCAAAAGACTTTTAACAGTGCTCATTTTAAAGCTTATTTCAAGCACTACAAAACCTTATTTCAATAGAATGCATAAAATGTATTTGCTCGCCGCTAGATGGCATTGAACACATCGATTAAATTTCAGACAAAATAAAAAACGGCTTTGATCTTTAATATCTCGCTTTAATATTAGAATACTTTATAAAAAACCGATTTGTTCAGTTTTTTACCTGCTACAATTTTGTTCATCATAAAATTTTCGATAAAATGCATATTTTTGGAGATATTTGCAAAAAAACGATGAAAAACGTGAAAAAATTCCGAATTTTCAATTGCCAATAACTTGAAAAGAATTGGGTTTTTTGAAAAACTATATAAGATTTTTTGCTTAAAATTAAGCCTTCTATCGATATCTGAGGTTATTTTGACAAAAATAATTTACACCACCGAGAAGGGGTGGCAACCACCCTCAGGGTGGGTGCGGAGTTCAGATCATTTTCACTTTTGAAGTTAAGGGTAAGTTGAGCCTAATTCCAAAATTTCATGCAAATCGGTTCACAGTAAAAAAATTCTGAGCAATAACGCTTCAATGACTGCACTATCTAGAGCCCCAAAATTTACCATACTTGGTAAACATGTTCAGATATTTTTCTGTTTCTATGTAGGCCTACATTACTTTTAACAGTGAGGTATGACAAATTTTCTAAAACCGGTAAACGAACTATTTTGCAAATAATTGTTATTTATCAGTTTATAATTTAGTTGTAGCTCATGTGTCACTGATGATGACGATTTTGTCGCTGAAACGCGTTTGACAAAAAAAAACGTAGTTTTGTGAGAATTGTGTTCTGTATTTTTACTTTTAGAAATAGTTGTTACTTTGACTACGAGAAAGTGCTACATAAGTAAATTTATTATTAGTTGAGTTTCGGATCATTTCTGTAATGTGCTGCTACCTGGACATTGATACATTAATTAAGGACAACATTGAATAATCAGAAATTATTTATCTCGGAAATTGAGGTACAGCAACGATTCAAATATTCTGTTCGAGATGTGGTGTTTGGCGTGTGAGACACGTAGGATACAGGGCCAAACACTTTTTAAGGCTTAATTTATGTTTGATTTAACCCTACAAGCGCCAAATAACACTATACTGTCGTCTCAGCCCGTCGAGCGAGTGGTAGGCAGCATTATTGTATCGTCTGATTGTGTTGAATATTTCACCCACTAATCTCAATAAAACAAAAACCATTGGAAAGGAAATGTTTTAAACATAAATTTTTGTATTTACAAATATGTTATAAAACGTATATTTACATATTATGTAATCATCGTTTGTAATAATTGTAGTTGTCTAAAAATATGACGCCGCGCGAGAAATAAAAATAAAAGACACAAAACTTTTCACTTTTCTAAAGCTCATAATCGTTAGACTTGTTTTGAAAAGAAAGTAAGGTCTCTTTTGAATTCGTCAAGATTTGAACTTTCTAACATTGTCTTCCAATCATTCGTCACTTTTATAATTATTTAGATAATATGAAGTTTACTGTAAACTCTTAAGATTTGACAGTTTTTCAACCAATAAGCAAGCATATTTTGTAATCGATATATCTAGTACAAATCGATATACTTGTGCATTGATGTTTATATTGATTTTACGATTTTAGTGTAAATTGTATATTTTTGTTTGATATAAGGAAACCCTGTTTTACTGTTCATGGGTTACAGCTATAAAATAAAATAGGTCTTGTCTGTTAAATATGTACGATTGCGCCGATTGTCTTAGCGCATTTAGCCCAGCCAATAGAGCAAAAAGAAGTCTAATTTTGTTATTGAATTTAACATCAACAGTGATTTTAAGGTTATCACAAACTTTAAAGTCATTATTATATAGAAGTGGTTTAACACTAAAATATGTTTTAAATGTTTTGTAAGGTTCATTTTACATGTAAGTTACTTATTTTATTGTTTACAAGAGTTCAAGCTGGGTCACTACTTGGTGCGGCCTCAAACCGCGGTGTAGGCTATCTTTGTGTAGGCTTATTCATTGACGGTGGAAAGGTACAGAGTCAATTCTTTATGGATTAATACACTTATCCTGAACAGCCAAATAGGTTTCCCAAATTTTAAAAGTTTTCTGGGGGAGGTCAAAAATTTTCCCAGACCCCTTTTGCCTAAGGAGGGGAGGGTACTCCTTAATCCCCATATCCCCCCCGGTCTAAATATCATAGGGATTCCTTGATAGGTAAGGAACTATTTATCCATAAAAAAATACTCATTTACTGCAACCAAGATTTTTTTAACATAAACGTGTGAATATATATTTTTATTACTATAAAATATATTTTCTAATTTTTCCAGTTACAAATAATTTTTTTCTGTGCGAGGTAAAAATTATGCAACTTTGCATAGGCCTACTATAGCTTATAATAATTGCATAACTTAAAGTAATCAGTAGGCCTATAAATAAAATAAGACCTGACTGATTCATAATAAACGAACAACCTCTATGATGGTTAGAAGCTAAACACTTTCAGGGTACCTTCATACAACTATGTAGAGCTATAAAAAAGCTGATTTGGATCAAAAGCTTAGCAATACAATTAAGGTGTTCAATACCTGTTTCATCGTTGAATGCATTTATTTGCATTATCTTAGCAATCAACTTAGCAAATTTAGAACCAGTTAATTATTTTCACAACCAACAAATTTTTTACGTTTGGTTAGTCAAATAAAAACAAACACAATGAAAAAACTTACTGTATTATAATTCAAACATCTGTTGTTACATAATATTATAAATAAAACACCTATAATCTATACATAATTAATTTGCTAGGGGTTATTTTGTGAGTAGAACTCCTCCTAGAGTTTTTAACCGATTTTGATGTTTTTGGTGTCATTTTACAGAGCTCACTCTGAAGTTGTGCTTCCTTTAAAATGAGCTCAGTGTATGTTAAGGGCTTCGCCCCAGTGGCCCTCAAAGTTGCCATGTTAATCTTATGGAAGGTCAATCTTAAGGAAGAAGAAGAAAGATTTCTTTTGATTTTATCAGGGGGACAAATAACAGCTGTTCGTATGAAAAGCTTAAAACAGCTGATTTTGATCAACAGCTGATTTTGATCAACAACTGATTTGGATCAAAACCTGAATATAATTTTAGGTTAGGTAAATCAAGCAATAGCGAAGCATTGCCATGTCCACTAGTTTCAATTAAAAGCTTAAAAGAATTTTAGATTAGGCCTATACTGAACTAACACATACTCCTTGAAAGCATTTACATTTATTATTTCATTACCATAACAACCAACTTGGCAAATTTAGATTCAGATTCTTCACAACCAACAGTTTTTTTTAGGTTAAGTAATAGCAAACACAAACAACGAAAAGGCTCGCTGTATTATAATTCATACACCTATCACTATTAAAATTACCGGTATGCTATTCTCTACTAGGTCTATCTGATCAGTTTTAAATACTGCTTTACCGTATCACATTTTCGACATATTTTATAACTTGAAAATAAAAAATCTCTGCCCTAATCAATAGCAATTCCCGTGAAAGTATCTTAGAATACAATAATCTGTTTGCATTTGCTTCGCCGTTGTTGGTAAGCGAACTTTTAAGGTTAACAATAATTCGCTTTGAAGTGAGCAGTCGCGGCCTATTATTGCATCAATTTAAGTAAAATTTGTATTGATTGAAGCAAAACTATATTCAAGCT